>CAAKHF010012201.1:0-12786 GCA_901007745.1 Hippocampus kuda
GGAGTGTTCAATCAGCCTGCCATGCATGTTTTTGGAATGTGGGAGGAAACCGGAATACCCAGAGAAAACCCACGCAGGCCCGGGGAGAACATGCAAACTCCACACAGGGAGGCCGGAGCTGGGATTGAAGCCGGTACCTCTGCATGGTGAAGTCGACGCGCTAACCAGTCGACCACCGGGCCGCCGATATGAGAACATAAGCAAAAATAATGCAAATATGACCATGAAGGGGGGTCATAAATCAATTTCCAACAACCCCTTTATAGTCTTAACGAGGGCTTTTTGTCTGATTATTTTATCAGTATACACGCAAACAGATGACGTCATTAAAAAAAAACACCATCTCAGATCAAATTTTACTGCAAAGGGGTCATGAATCTATTTGCCTAAAAGTACAATACGATGCCATTAAATCTAATATAAAAATCGAATCTAAGAAACTTTAGAAATTTAGCATGGCATCCTTAATAGAAATTGTTTTTCATGGATTATAGCGATGTTAGCTAATTTATTTATTTTTTTTCCCCCTCTCTATGTGCGACCCCCTCCACACAGTTCAACGTGGACCGAGCCAATGCCGAGGAGTTCTATGAAGTTTACAAAGGCGTCGTGACGGAATACTTGGTGAGTGCAACGTCGGCGCATCATCAGCTGGGAAGGAAAATGTCAAATGTTGACATGAGAGCGGGCGCCGTGACATGATTAGCAACGTGTGTGATCGTATTTCCCCCGAAGGACATGGTGACCGAGTTGTCTTTGGGAACCTGCATGGTCCTGGAGCTCCATGGCGCCGACGTAGCCAAGACCTTCCGCGAATTCTGCGGGCCCGCTGATCCGGTGAGTCGCTAAGCGAAACAGCGTCACCTTCCGACGTTTCGCCACAAACTCTCGTTCCCCGTGTGTTAATTTAACTATCTGTCGTGGAGTAAATAGAGGAAAGTACACAATTTGAAATGGCTAAGCTGCCGTTACCTCCCAAATGCGTGTCAATGACACATTCCTACCATGATGTGACTAAGTGAGCGTGTGTTCACATGACTGGTGCCTTCATAGGAGATCATGTGCAGTTCTGCTCACATTCAAGGCTCGCATATATTTCCGATGACCTACAGATTGGATTTTTGAGGCTGTAGTAATTCTTTTTTTACTGTATAATTTTATTTTATTTTTTCAAACGTATATTTATTTTTTTAGGTTATGTATTGATAATATTGTCTTTTCATTTCCTTTTATTTATTTCCTATTGCATTTATCTATTGTATATTTTGTTTATATATATATATATAATGTAAATGTATATTTGTAAATTTTGTTGATATATATTTATATATATCTATCTCAACAAAATATACATTAGATAAATGCAATAGGAAATAAATACAAAGCAAATGAAAAGACTATATTATCAATACATAATCTTAAAAAAAAAAAATATATATATATATATATATATATATATATATATATATATATATATACTATCTCATCTATTTATTGCTTATTTTGTGTTTACATTTCTATTTTTATTTATTCGTAATCCTTATTTTAATTAAATTATTCCTTAATTGTAGTTGGATTCATTTACTTTTATTCATTGACCATTTTTGATTTCTTGTTGTAGTTACAGTGTATTATTTGTAGTTTGTTTATATTTAGTGCTGCTTTTATTGTTATTTAATTGATACGAATTGATCATTTATTCCTGTCATGCGTTCGCCACGTAGCGATGTCGTCTGCGCATCTGCTTTTGCGCGTCCCCCCCTGCAGCAACTGGTGGTCTTGTTTTTTTTTCATGGATGATATTTCAGCAACAGAACTCGGAAATGACGCTCTGCCTCTGTCTGAAATAGAACAGCTATTGTTGTGCATCTTTGCATGCTGTTGTGTAACTTCCAGGCAGCTAACGACACGCACGCACGCACCGAATGTGTCATCAATGAGTGTAGCGTCTGATCGATAAAGAGGAGGGCTGTCTTTTATTATTAGCACTGACAGTGATGCAGTCATGTGTTGTAGATCCATTAGTCAATAGTACGTTCTGACCATCAGCCGCAATACAAACGCACATGGTGACCTTCGCACTGCCGTCAGGGGCTCGCTCCAATTGGGTGGAGTGGTGTTGGCTAATGTCCCCCGCGTCCAGCTCATTTAGAAGACAATAGTGTAAATGGATGTGGCCCACTATCGAGGCAACCTCATTATTTCGCCAACCAGAGTCCAGCAGGATGTGCACTCGTGCGACATGTCAAAAGGTCTCCTGGCATGGTTCTATTCCCCTCTTCGTCAGACCTTTCCTGCTTAATTGGGCTTCCATCCATCCATTTTCTAATCCGCTTTGTCCTCACAAGGGTCATGGGCATGCTGGGACCAATCCCAGTATCCCAATCTTCAGGCAGTAGGCAGGTTGAACCCTCGGTTGCCAGCCAATCGCAGGGCACACACAGACGAACAACGATTCGCGCTCACAATCACACCTTGGGACAATTTTGAGTGTTCCATTAACCTGCCGCGCATATTTTTGGAATGCGGGAGGAAACCGGAGTACCCGGAGAAAACCCACGCAGGCATGGGGAGAACAAGCAAAGTCCGCACAGGAAGGCCAGAGCCGGAATCAAACTGCGAGGCCAGTGTGCTAACCAGATGATAAGATAAGAAAGATAAGATAAGAAAACCTTTATTAGTCTCGCAATGGAGAAATTCCCAATTCATAGCAGCAAAGTTATGAAAGGAAGAAGAACAACAACAAAATATAGGAGCTGTTGGAAACGCAGCCACTCACACGGCGCCATTTTGAAGTCAAAATAACAAAAATAACACAACACAACACATAGGACACAAGACAGTTGTGCAATCTTCACCACAGCGAGCATTAAAAAAAAAGAGAAAAAAAAACTTGCTGAAACTGTGTTGCTCATTTTTTTTTTTAATCAAAAAAGGTGCTGAGTCACATTCCTGCTGACAAGCTCATCGCCAAGGCAACAGCGCCCGGCGTTGCATCCATTAGCTTTCACGTCACGCACCTGTAGCCCCTAAACCACACACACGCATGCAGGCGCGCTCTCTGTCACACACATGGCAAGGCTGTAAGTTCTTGATGAATAGAAAGAACAAACATCTGTTTCAAGGGTACACGGTTTCACTTCATTTGTCTACCTCAGGAAAAAAGCCCGTTGGCGTGTCAACTCTGAGTTCACATCCATTTAAAAAAAAAAAGAAAAAAAAGCCCAGACGAGGATGAAAACCTGATTTTATTCACGTTGCTATCGAGCTTTTGTCTATGTGTGATGAATACATATCAGCATATGATTATCCACTGACTGATGTCCCTGCGAATAACTGAAGAAGGAGGGGTTCCTAATAACTTTTTTGGTCCTTCCTAATATGAGCGATGATGACTGTCACAGTCCTCCTCCACCTTGTCGACGTGCTAATGTGATGGTGAGAAGAATTTGTCCCAACCTTCTAACTTTACTGTCGCTGCTGTGCTGTAATCTGAGGCCTTTTGTGTTTGTGTAAAATGCAATGTCAGACTTTTATATTATCGTACTGTGGATTATATGGTAGTGTATTTATACATGAAAAAAAATTAAGAGACAGTACAAAATGATCCGTTTCTCAGATGTTGCTATTTGCAGATAACATTTCAGTAAAGTAATATTTTTTGTTTTAGTCGATAAAAAAAAAAAATGTAAAAAAAAAATCCAAATGTATGGATTCAATGTTCCGATGCCACGACGCCTTTTGCCAATTTAATCTTTGGCCTCCGAATCACTGACTTTGAAATTGCCTTTTAAACGGCGTCTTTTAATTTCCCTGCTGCATGCACGCGCAGATTGATGGACTCGGCAAGCCGTGACGCCAGCGAGGGGTCCAAGCTCTCGCTCAGTCAACACAATCCAATTACAGTTGAGGAGGAAGGTCGCTCACCAGGAACCGACGAAATTACGCAAACATCTCTGTCATGGAACTAGCAAATGCAGCCCCCAAGGCCACTTCACCACGAGCTCCAAATTCCGAAGTGCGGGGAAAGTGTACTTCTATAATGTTTTGCATCACTCATTTTCAGATAAAAAAAATATCTGCTGTCAATGTTTTTACGCATTTCACAGTCTGATCATGCTTCGCGCTGTTCGACTCGTTCACCCTCACGAGATTTCCCCCTGACCGTTCACTGAGCAACGGTGCATTTTTCTGTATCTGCAAAGGTGGTGGAAACATATACAGTTCTCTAGGCGGTTTCAAAGTCACCCTTGAAATCCTCCCCCACGGTCCTATAAAAATACACATTAGGTATACAGTACTTGACTTGGACCAACAGGTGTATACACGGGTACAACTAAATTCATTTTAGTAGACGTGTCAAATTTGACCTGCAACATCCTGTGTTTATTTTTAGCTGGATTAAAGAAACGAATTACATTTCAACATTATATGGCTATATTTATGGCGCTCTCACAATAGATGCAGCTGTAACAAAGGATGACAGCGTGTTTCTGTTGCTGTCTCTGAAAGGTGAATGGAAAAACTTGATGTGATTACCCCTCTGAAAAGAAATGTGTTTTAAATGTAACTTAGATTTCAAGTGACATCATTAGTCGAAAGACACATAAACCCGTACGTACGTAAATGGTAGCATTCGCTATGCTAACAGTCATGAACGTTACATTAGCATGCTAACGAAACGCATAACAGGTACGTACGACACAGACGTGGCGTCGCCAACAGAATAGAAGCTAACACACGAAACGGCGGCATGAATTGACTCGAGATGGAAGTACACTTCATGAGATGATAACCGTGTTTATGTAAGAACTATTGCTACCTCCGTAAGTTGAATAACTGCGTCACTCTCAGTATCGTAATTTATTGCTCCCAAGCCACACTGTTTTTCCTGTTTGGCGTTACGCCATTCAAGGTACCGAGGGCCCACGAAAATATCAACTCCGGCATTCACCCGCCAAAAAAAAACCAACAAAAAACGCACGAGTCTTTTGTATGCAGTAAATGACATTAATCGTTGTTGGTGACTTGGTGTATTTTCCCAGTGTGTGTTGTACGTTAAAAAAAAACATTGAAAATGATGCACATCAAAGGTGCATAAGAGCCTCTTTCTATTAGAGGACAATGAAGGACGTCGGGAATTGTGTTCCTTTGGCAACTTCCTGCCATTTACAAATGGGACCGAATTTCCTCACGATCTGGTTTCTTTGCTGGCTTGTGTTCCATAGAATTAACACTCAGCTTTGTGTGCCTGAGTGTGTTGGGACCCGGTGGTAGGGTTTCAATTCCTGGAGGCTAGGCGCGGTGACCTTCAAGAAGGACACACAAGATGTTGCCTGTGCTGCCAATACACATTTTGGATCTGACTGAAAGACGGCAGCACTCACTTTTGGAGCCATTCATTGGGCAATGTGATTAGCACGGAATTTGTGAGTCATGGCGTGTGTAAATAATTGTCCAGGTGTCCCTAATCAAGTGTCCAGCAGTGGTCATAAATTTCATGGTCAGTATCTGGCTGGCAGAATGTTTCCTGATGCGAACCTTATTTCTTCGTTTGGTCTTTCCACAGGACATCGCTCGCCACCTGCGACCAGCCACGCTGCGAGCCATTTACGGCACCGACAAAGTCAAAAACGCTGTCCATTGCACAGACCTTCCTGAAGATGCCATCCTGGAGGTGGGTGTTAAGTTATAGTGCACACGATAGTTCTGCGAAATGGGTTCATCTTGACCAGAACATAAGAGAGAATCCATGCGAAATTCAATAAAAAAGCTGGGCAGAAATCAAATATTTTGGAGATTAAAAAATAGTATTGTGGGGACTCATTTTGAGAATTTTTTTGGGACCTGATATCGTGTTGTATAAATGTGGGTACCCCAGAGGGCAAGAACTATTTTCCAAAGCAAGTTTTTATTTATTTTTTTGCCACATCGCCATTTCACAACACTCTGACCTCCTGAAACGTTTGAGCTACATCGCCGCATATCCGGGAATTTTTGCTGCTCTTTGGTTTTGCGGGATCACGCGTGATCACGCGAGACAGCTTCTTGTTGTCACATCAGCAAGTGGTGAGAGCTCTGACCAAGGCTCGAGTGTTAACAGCCAAAACTAGCAAGGTAAGCCAACTTCTCTTTATACAAAAATGTATGTATCTGGACACAAGAAATCACAATTTTTTTTGAGCGTGGATCCCAGTAAATCTGGAGAGTTTATAATACGGGAATACCAAGGACAATCAGCTGTTGACGATTGTCTTGGTGCAGAATATATACACGAGTGCACGATATACCAGGGAAATAACTATACTTGTAAAAATGTTTGCTTTGCGTGACCCATTCCTATTTGGTGCCATTTGTACACGACAACCTGGAAAATGTTGCCTTTTGTTGTTACCCACCCATGTTTGTTACCCACCCCACTAAAGTCTCATGACCGCAGTGTGGGCCCCGATCCCGCCTGCCTCAGATCTCTCAGTGTGACAGGAACAAGAATGACGGCGGGATTTGAAACAAAAGCTTTTGTGTAGCGGTGGAGCGGCGGCGGCAGTGGTGGTGTTGGGGAGGGCAGGGGCGGTTGAATAATGCCTCCTTGTTAACCATTTGCCACTTGAACCTGACGGGGGCGGCCATTTTGTGGTCCACAGGTGCAGTATTTCTTCAAAATCCTGGACGGCTGACTCCAAACAAAGTCACGACACATCAAGATTTTGTTGTTTGTTTCTCACAGATAAAAGTGTGACCAGAAGACACCCTAACAAGTGTTTAGATAATTATCATCATTACTAGGGCCCAACCCATTAATCAAGACAAAATTAGCTCCTTTATCATTGGCAGAATTTTTTCAATGTTTGGTTAACATCCGTTTTAATTTTTTTTTCTCAACAGATACTCATAAGCGTTTGAGAGCGGAGACAGTAACAAGATTATTTTTGCGATTTTGAAGTCACCCTTTTATCTGTATGATTTTCATTATGATTCAAATTTGGCCCGGTTGTGAACTATGCTCTCTTCTCTGTGGTATGTCAAATACAGAAGACTTTTATTTTTACTTTACAGGTCATGAAACATCACTATTCAAATGAACTATAGTTTGAAGTATTGATTTTGATTTGAAAATTCATTTTAGTGCATAACAATCTTGTTCCGGAAAAATTGATGTTTCCACGGAATACTTATTTTACTCATTCTAATCATGATAAAGATAAAATTCAACTTCAACAAGATCCTAGACAGCTAGAAATTGACACACAACCACCACTTGACTTTGTTGTTGTTGTTGTTTTATTGTTTCAGCCAGATTAAATAAAGTGACCAGAAGGCTCCTGACAAAGTGTTTAGATTATTTTCTTTTCATTTTTTTGTCGACATGTAACAGGATACTGCATTGATACTTTTTTTTGTTTCGTTTTCAACCAGCGACTACTTTGGTATCAGATTCAAAACATGACATTTCTGAGAGAAAGAGAGAGAGAAATAAAATGTACAACTGCATAAATATAAAATTCTTTCACCATGAACATGACTAAAACATTCAACAGTATAAGGACTCTGCTAGGAACTACAAAAAAAAAAAAAATTACAAACGACAAAGGGGGTCGGGGGAGATGAAAAGCGTACAAACAATGGATCCTTCCTTGATGGTGTCCAGTACCGCGCTAGTATTTCAGTTAGTCGCAAACACACAAACACACGCGCAGGCACACGCGCACAGAAGCGGACGAGACAAGATTTTACGACACAAATACGTCAGTAGTAGTAAGTAGTAGTAGTGGAGTTGCAGTTTGTTGTTTTTGTTTTTTTTCCCATAGACAGTATGGACACGTCTCCAGGAGGAGTAAAATTCATCATGTACAGCGGAATAAATATTTCATTTGCTTTGCTATTGCTATGCCACATCCTAAAAACCTGGACAAAGACAAGAGAAGCCCGAGTGGGAATGAAGCGCACACTTTTTTTTTTTTTTTGCAAGTGAAGTACGGTCCTGTAAAGCAGTGATTCTCAACTGGTGGGGGGGGGGGAGCACCTAAACGTGATTTGGTGATGGACAGGGAGTGGAAAATGGAAGACGCGCCCTCACTTTACGACGGTAACTGACATATGGCAGTGTAGGATAAAATGATTCCAAGTAAAATTTGTAGTTAAAAAAAAACAAGTACACTTTTTTTTTAACCAAGTAAAAAATTTATGAGAAGCCACGTTTTGTTTAGGGAAAAGTCCTAATTTTATAATAGTCTCGTATTAATATATATATGTATAGTTTCAATGTTATGGCAGTTTCATGTTTTGAGCAAAAAAAAGTAATGTAAAAAAATGTTTTACCTTCAGAGGGTAACTGGAAAACTGGGAAACCATACAAATATGTAAGGGCCTCATTGGCGTTACTACAAAAACAACAAATTGATGGATAACTTGTTTTTAAATCAGGAGTTAAAAAAATAGAAGCAGTTATTTATTCAACTCCCTTTTGAAAAGGGAGTTTGGCAAAAAAAATATGCGTTTTTAACGTGAGGACAATTTGCAATTTTGGCACAGATTTGAGCAAGAAACATCAAGTTGGCGTTCAGAAAATGATGCGGAGGGCTGAATCTGGCACTAAGGCCTAAAGTTTGGCACCTGTGTCTGAGAACAGTGATTCCCAACCGGTGGAAAATTATTCAATGTCATTTCATTGGTCCAAAAATTAGGATTCATTAACCACAAATAATATTTGTTCATAAATATGTGAGAGATGGAAAGTGACAGGCAGAAGAATAACATGCTCTTCCAACACTTTTTGTTTGGTGATGTGCCAAGACAATGTTTTTAATTCTTTTTTTTTTTATTATTCAAATATTGTTACCTTAATAGCATAATTGCCCGAGCCATTTTGACCTCTGTGTAGATTCTCAGTCATCCGGGTTGTGGTAAATCTGCAACAAGTTGAATCAGGGCAACTGGACTCGTCTTAAGTCTGTTGTGCCCTGTTTTTGGAAAAGCCCCCCCCCCCCAAAAAAAAAAAAAAAAAAAAAAAACAAGAACGACTTGTGCAATGATGCTGTTAGGCTAACAATATTTTGAGGGAAGTAAAGAAACACAAGTTGAGAACCGCTGCTGTATAGTGTGAATGCTTAAAGACTACTAGAGTGGTGTTTTTTTTCCTTCTTCCTAATTTGACTTTATCATCTCAATTGGCTCTACGTGTTTTTTTTTTTGGAGGGGGTGGGGTTGCTTTTCAAAAGAAAAACTGGTGGAGGTGAGTGGGGTGGCGGTGGTGGTGAGGAGTGCGCGCCGACCGACGAACCGACCGAAGAGGTCACGACTTGATGGTCAACTTGACATCGAATCGTCCCTGATAGCGGTCCTTGTCGCTGTAATTGATGTTGGCGCCGTACGCCTTGCACTCGATGCGCACCTCCGTGTCCAACGTGAAGTTGGTGAACTGGATGGCCACCAGCGGCTGAAGGTAGTTGGGGTGCAGCAGGCGGCCATAGTACGGGTAGTACTGCAGCGGGAAGCTGCCGTCGAAGCCGAAGTAGTTGATCTCGCCGATCTTGTCCGCGTCCACGTCGCGCTGTCAAAACAATACGAGAGCGAGATGATTCGGAGGTCTCAGAGTTGTGCGTGCACCATCCGCGTGTTGCCCACATGCCGCGCAGCGCAGAGCGCGACCAGATTTCGATTGAGAGGAAGTGGAACAGGCAGAGGAGGTTCTCAGCTCCAGTCATAGTCGTCGTCCCCACTGAGCGGAGTGAGTTTGTTCCTGTTTGTTGCAAAGCGGATTTTCTTTCGCCCACCTCGTGCGTTTTGCATATGTTCACACTCATCAGATATTCGTTAGATTCGGTGATGGGGGTTTTGGTTGGCAATTTCATTTTGAGTATACAATGTGTCAGTCTCATGTTTTATGGGTCAGTTTTAATGTAAACTTTATTTAACTGGGAGTGACAAATAAACATTTTTCTTTTTGTTTCCTAAAAGGGATATTTTAACGATAGCCTCCCAACAGGTGCTAAGGAGTACTTCAAAATGTGTCTTTTACTACATTTAAAGTGCAAGGACAGCATAAAATTCTCTCTGAGACAGTGATTCTCAATTTGTGTGGTACAAGTACTGGCCCCTGTGGTATGCCAAAGACGAATGGAATGAAATGTACAAACTGTGCATAATCGTACAGTGGCTTGAACTTATTATGAATTTAGTACGGTGCATTTGTTCACCATTGTTGTTAAATATTCTAGTGCAGTGTTAATATTCCAACCGAGCATAAAATATGAATTCTAATATTTTAGACGTAAAACCTCCGTCTCGTTTTTGATGAACACCTGGTCCAATGCTGATCATTATGGTGCTACTTGTCAAGTATTTCTGCATGAGGGGTTGATTGGTGTCAAAACGGAGAACTTGTTTTATATGGTGAAGTTTTCATCATGAGTGGGCCGAGGAATCTTGCAGTTTACTGCGTTAGACTCACCTTATTCTTACAGAAAATGGGCACAGAGTTGGGCTGTACTCGGCTCTGAAGAGGCACGGGCACTGCATTCACGTCGGGAGCCTGCAAGCGTACAAATAAAATGGCAGACGGTCAGGAGATGATCGCAACGCACTGGTCCAAAAACAAAATGGTCGTTTGGCGTCTGCTGATTATATCAGTGCAAGGCGGGGGCACGTCAAATCAAGGTACAGTCATAAATTGTTAGCCAACGTTTGAGGATGTCACCTGAGCAGCCATTGTGAGTGTGTCATACATGGGCGGTCATTCTGTGTGACCCCCCCCCCCCCCCACCACTAACTCTCACCCACCCTGGGCCTGAAATTGACAATCCTGTTGAGTTTGACGATGATGCAAGGGTTTCCCTTCTGGAAGCCGTAGGTGGCGTCGGTCTTGCCCGAGCAGCCTTCCAGCCACGACCTCTTGTAGCTGCAGGCCTTGCGCTGGCCCTGGTCGCTGTCCAGGCTGTCGCGTTCACGGTACGGCTGCGCAGTGTCTGTCCGGTGACAGGTTAGCATATTAATGGCATGGACAGGTTCAAAGCTTATATCAGCGGTAAGAACCGTTTTCAAAACACTTACTTGGGAATCATTCATGTGATATGTTCACAGTTTGGACCTTGACACAAAACAGAAATTGGACGGAAACCATTTTTGTTGTAAAAATGAATTCTGAACTATTATTACATAGTTTTTAGTATAAGTTGTGGGCCACTAAAAATTGACGGGCGATCACAAATGGCCCCGGGGCCACACTTTGAACACCACTGGCCTACCACAACACATACTGTGTTTACACCCCACATATAAGTTACTCTATGTGAATGGACGTTGCCTAAACTTGACCAACTTCCGTGTTGGCATTTTCTCTTCGTCATCATCGACAGAGTCGACTGCCCAATCTTTATCTTCCACTCAAACACTGTGCTGAAACCGCCTTTCCACGGCTACCCATTGAAAATCGTCCTTGGGCCATAAATCCGTCTTTTAACGTTAACATACGTCCACACAATACGTGAGTTTGGATAGGCAATGAAACATTTGTTTTGCTCTTCAGAGCGTGGCTCATTCGGATTACTGAATCAAATCATTAAATATCCTAAATGCGGTCCAAACCAGAAAATTTCACTTCTATCTTGGTACGTAATAAACCTTGCCTATTGAAATGTCTTTCCAGTTACGTGTACGTTGAGCTTGAAATGAAAAATACCGCAATCATCTAAGTATCGCAATACAGCGGTTATGCCATGTTCTATTATGCGGACAAATGTACGTAAAATAAGTTATATTTACTGTATTTTCCGCATTAAAAGGCGCACCTAAAAGCCTTCCATTTTCTTAACAGCTGACAGCGCCTTAAAATCCGATGCGCCTTGTGTATTGTCATTACGGTAATATTTCGCCCCCAAAATGGCTCCTTGCTCGAGACATTCTGACAAGGCAGAGTTCAAACTTGAGGCGATCGATTACGCACTTGAACACAGAAATAGAGCAGCGGCAAGAGAGTTCAATGTTGAGTGAATGTTTTAACTTGTGGTTGGTTAAGTGAACTGTGTCGCTGCTTTAAATAAGTTTTACTGACATCTGATCGTTCTGTTAGTGTTTCCTTGAGCGTAGTTCCATCTAGTGGATGCATTGTAGATTGCGTCTTATAATGCGGTGCGCCCAATGTATGGAAAAAATTACAAAATGGGCAATTCATTGAAGGTGCGCCTCTTGGAACCGAAACAAAGGGACTGTGGTGAATGTGTTGCGATACGGGGTTTGTTGTCTATCAATACTGTACTAAAAAAAAACAACTTGCCTCCGCAGTCTTCATATTTCATCAGGTCAGTTTGGCGATCGTCGTCGTAGAGCGTGAGGAACTTGTTAATGCTATCCACGTACTTCTCGTACGAGCTCGGGTCGCTCATTTTGAATGAAATCTCGGACTTTTCAGAGCGCGGCGTATGGGACAAACCTGCAGGAAAGGAACGGGGGGGGGGGGAGCGTTGGACATATGGATAATCCACTTTTTATTTGCTTGTAAACAAAATAATTTGTGTTCTGGAGAGCCATCAGGTGTGAAATTAATGACATGACGTGTTAATTTTTAATGAAAATCGGAATTTACATCATCCCACCCGCCAATGCCATGACACTTCAGGCCGAACGCAGCAATTCTCAAGCTAGAGACTCACGACTAATCGTTGTAGTGTCAAAGCCAGATGCGAAGCAGAGTTGAAGTGCCGTTGAATGAACAACTTCTAGCCATGCTTGCGCTATAGTCCCACGAAATTTGCACATCGGGAGGGGGGGGGGGGTTTTTTTTTTTTGTAA
>CAAKHF010012202.1:0-12862 GCA_901007745.1 Hippocampus kuda
AGTTTAAATTGGACACTGTAGATAGATAGATAGATAGATAGATAGATAGATAGATAGATAGATAGATAGATAGATAGATAGATAGGTGCTCCAGTGCATGTGAGGTGGGATTGTCCAAGTCGGAAACGTTTTGCCCAGTTAAAAACACACGATTGGTCAGCTAAAATTTATCCAGTCTCGTGAGTGTTGGAGTTGAGTTCAGATGCATTCTACATATAAATGATTCACAGGTTATCGAAGAAAATTCAGAGCGCTGATGTCTAACATTTATTTACCTTATAAAGAATGCCAGCGAAGAGCGTGTATCGGCTCATGGCCGTGTTCTGATAGAGGTAGCAGGAGCCCTGCTCTCCACACTTATCCTGCCATAGTAAGCAGGAAATATCAATCATGGAGCCAAATGCGATGGGTCCAGGAATACCACCTGTGAGGAAACAGCAATTAACATCTGACTGATGGGAGTCAAAAATCACGTCGTTGCATTTAAAGAGTTTAAAGCAAGACTACAGGATGTGGTCAGTAAATCTTAAAAAAGCAGCTTCCAAATGATCAGGCTGCTCCGATGGGTTATATTAAGGAGAAGAACAAATGTCATCGCTATGGTTACAGACCGGATGACCACCTCTCAAGTTGTTTTTGCGCCATGTTCAGCATTGACGTAACTGTTGGGTGCTGTGCTTTGACATGATATAGCCGTTCAGGATACACAATCACTGGATTCTAATACCAGTTTCACGTTAGCAAAAGCAGGTTCACAACTGATCGTGACTGAAAAAACAGTAATTCTACTTGGAGAACTATAGGGAAGCCCAGATACAAAAAAAACAAAACGTTCTGACTCCATTAAAGTAAACATGAATCTTACCAAATGTGCGTACCACAATCCACTGGATGCCTAGTCCAAAAGATCTCTGACTGTCTGGAACACACCTAAAAGAGTACAATACTAGTTATAATCATTACAAACCCCCCAATAGTATGATGCGGTCTACACGCCGGAACACTACACCTCCAAAACAGCATTTGCGACTTTTATCAAAACAAATCAAAATCAACAGTTTCCTTGGAAGAATGCAAAATTTGATTTGAACTTACCTGAGTGTGGCAGTGAGTGCCGGGATGCTACAGAGGAAGGTGAAGAAGATGATGATGAAGAAAAACGAGAGGAAGGCTGACATGTGTTGGCAGCTGCTGCCACACTTTCCTGCCGTGGCAAATCCATTTTGGTCCAAAGAGCCATTAGCTGACACCACGCAGCTGCATCCAGAGTACACCTAGGTGCATGCCACAGGATGTTATGTGAGGCACTGGATCATCCTCCCTCCCTTTCTTTTTTTTTTGTGTGTGTTACCACTCAACACGGTAATTTGCACTCTCTCCATGCATTTTCAACAATACTTCACCCGTTCAGGGTCACTTTTAATTCTTTCATTCCACAAGACGTACTTATACGTCTTTTTAAAATTAGGCCCCGCCTATCAAGGATGTACTTGTACGTCAAAGTCTTTTTTTTTTTGTTTCATAGAGAGGAGGAGGGTCTGATGCAATCTGTGAATGAAAATAAGCCGTTTGCATTGCAAATCATGTAAAAAAGCGACCAGTAGGTGGCAGTGGTGCCCCATGTGATTGAAATGCATGCTTTTACAAAAAGCTCTTTTCTCCGTTTTTTTGCCTAGGAATTGCCATTTCCATGAAACTTAGCCATTTTGTAATGCCGATTGCTGCATGAAGAATGGATAAAGATAGAAACTATTTTTTTTTCTCCTGAAATAAGAGTCCAAACCATATAGCATTAGAACCATATATTCTGTGGGTCTTGCAAGATCAGTCAAAATCCAGTAAAACGCTGGGATCGAGGGGGTTGCTCCAGTGAAAATGGCTGAGATTGAATGAGCAAATGATGTCACACCAACAAAAAGTGAATTCATACATATTTCCCAATCATCGGCCATTTTGGAACAACATTTATTTGTTCTGGCTGTCACTTATATGCCACTGGTGCAGAGAGATACATTTTCCCCAGTAAATAAATCAGTCATTTTCAGACGAATTACCGTATTTACTGCACTATAAGGCGCACCTAAAAGCATTACATTTTCTCAAAAGCCGACAGTGCGCCTCGTAATCCGATGCACCTTATATATGGCTCAATATTCTGATTTCTTGGACATAGTATTTGAAATTGCCTGTCCAGCGCTTTATTACAGCTGCAGTGGTTGCGAAAGCTCTATATAAATAAAGCTGTATTGTATTGTATTGTATTCCCTTTAGTGTCGCTCCATCTAGTGGATGCATAATGCGATCACAGCCACTGTTGTAGCTTCTATTTTATGCGCCTTATAATGTGGTGCGACCTATATATGAAAACAATTTTAATATTGATGTACCTTTTTGCCCGTGGAGTCTTCTGTGTGGTTGATGGATGTACAGCCAGCATGGCATGGGGAGTAATACATGACGTTATCAGCACCACAAACGGGGTTATACAGCTCCCAGACACAGCTACAACCTTCATTGCAGCCCACTGTCATGCTCTCCGTTACAGAAGAGCTGCTGAAGGAATTACCCAGCAGCCAGGATGGAACAGGAAGAGAAGGTTAGGTGGTGTTTCCTAAACTATAAATTCAACGGCACTGAAAAAAAATGAGTGTGTTGAATTTACTCATTTGTACTTTTTCAAATGGATGCACAAAATACAAACTCAATTCCAATGAAGTTGGAACTTTGTGTTACACATAAAGAAAAACAGAATACAAGAAGATGTAAATCACGAGCGGCAAGGCCGAAAAAAACATTGGCGGCACTGCATCAAAAACTGATATCAACGTGCCAAGGATTTCACCACATAGCCTCAGGAACACTTCAGAAAACCGTCTGTCGTTAAATACAGTTGGGTGCTACATCCATAAGTGCAACTTAAAACTCTGCAAAGCAAAAGCCATTCATCAACAACACCCAAAAATGCCACCGGCTTCTCTGGGCCTGAGTTCATCTCAGTGATCTGCCGGACCTAACAGTAACCAACGGATATACAAGTAGATGTTTACCTGTTTCCTGCCCTGAGATGATTATCATAAAGTTGCTGGAACTGGTCCATTGGGTTTTTGACCGGCGACCGGTATGGGGTGGTCATTCCGGCCAAGGGCACATTCGGACAGTGGATGAGAAAGATGAAAATGGCGATCAGACTGACAGTGGCACAGAGCATGCAGAAACGAATGATGCCTCGGCAGCGGAGGTTCAGTTTCTTTACGATATAGCCCCCCAGGAAAGTACCCCCGCCTCCCGCGGGTACAACCATGTAACCTGGAAAAATGGACAAAGGAGAAAACAAAGAATTATACAATAGGTTATGTCTATAAAATGAATTCTACTGCTATGCTTATATTAAATTCCCAGCGACCATGGCAATAACCACGGAATGAGAGAAGCTCCCCCCGCGCTCCATGAATTGGGAGGTCAGAACACGGGACACTGAGAAGGAGCAGTCGTGCCCACCCCCACCCCCACCCCCACATAGCTCCCAAAGACAAATAGCTGGCATACAAGTAAATCTTACTTTTCATCTTTTCACAAGTACAAGCAGTACTGAACCCTAAAAATCTCAGCTGTTCCTTAATACAGCAATGTGTTCATCACTCACCGAACCAGGTGGCAGCTTCAGATGCACTGAGGCTGAATTGAGACTCTAAGAATTTGGGACCAAATGTTGACATGCCAGCAATGAGAGTGGCCTCTGTAGCACCGGCCAAGCACAAAAACAAGAAGGTGGGATTCTTTAGGAGCAGCAGCACAGATCTGGAACATAGGGTGGAGGGGGGTGGGGGGGTTTGGATGTTTGATACCACTTTTTTCCAGATCGATACCAGAAGTTTTCCATCTTTGAGCACTTACCGATACCAAGGAACTGATACCACTAGTGATTTTGACACATAAAATAGCTATTGAACCAATGACAGATATTTTTAAAGACCTTTCGTTTATTTCTGACAAAAGGCAAAATAGTCACTTTGCCATAGAGAATTGAAGTCCAAAATAAAACACAAACAACTAACTAAATTTAGGATTCATTTGTAATAAATTAAGCGACAAATAAATTGAGCGCATCCTTGAAGCGTATTCCTTGTTGAAAATATATTGCAATTTAGTGCAAAATAATACAGGTTCACCTGTTAACTGTTTTGTATGACACTATGAAGTTGGAAAAATATCGCTGTGCGATACGGCTGAAAATTTGATCACAATTTAAGTATTTCGGAACAGCCAAAATAAATTTTTAACCTATTCAAAATAACAAAAATGAATTAAAAAAATCTACCCAGAGAAAAAAAAAATACCATTCTCATTCTATAAATAAGTACGTGCATGACGTACCGCAATGGAGAACGTCATCACACCACTCACAGTGAGTTAGCAAATAACCATATCATGTTCACAGCAGTACACTAATAATGCATTCTAAGCATTGATTTAGACATATACTCATAGAAATCACATCTAAATGGGAAATTGAAAGAATGGACATGGATGGAATTCAAAAAAAAAAAAAAAAGAGCCAGCCATGAAAAAAACTGCACTAGCAGATAACCAATTTTGGAAGCAACACACTCATAATGCACTCCAAGCATTAATATAAACCCTATAAACATACATCCATACAGAAATTTCCTCTTAAGGGGCACGTGAAAGGATTGACATGGACACAGTTCACTTCTGAAAATCTTCCATCAGCCATATATGCCATTTAGTTCCTGATAGTAAAGCGGCTACTAAAAGGGCCCCTTTGTTATCGGTGAGTGCCGTGCCGTCGCGAGTGTTGTGTTTCTTAGTGAACGTTGTGTGAACTGCATGGCAGATTAAGGCCCAGCTAATTGAATTACTTCATTTTAATTAAAACCGGCTGCTCTAATCCCAACAGCTCTGAGCTATTCTTGGTATGGTTACATTACTATGGTACTACATTGAATGATATGTCATGTTACATAATGTGCCCGGCTTAATCGCTGTGGATTATCTAATGTTAAACCTCGAAGCAGTCTGCAAAACCGCAAATGTTTGAATGCAAAGATTTTTTTTCCTGACTTATTAATATTGTGTGCAATTTCTTTTGGAGTTCTCCAAACACAGGTGATTATTTCTTTCAAGATAATAAATCCACACCAGGCCAAATTGTGTTTTACTATACATGCATGAAATGGGCAAAATGTCAAACACCTGCCAAAGCAGCAGATGGCGCTATGACTCCTAATAGTTTTGCCCATCAGGAGCCATGAAAAGTTCATTTAGTTGTAAAAAAGTTCCAGTAACAACTCCACTCAAACTCAATAGATCACAGACCTTTTCCAAGGTTCAAATGTTTAAGGAAAGGCCCAGAAAATTTCCCCAATAAAAATGGGGGTTCTGTGGTTGGATTTATGTGATACTGTGTATTTGTCTGTCCTTCCGTATATTAGTTTCAGATTCACTCTGACGAATTTAAGATGATAAAATTTGTACTCTGGGGTCACTGGGAGGATAACCGTGTGACTCATACAGTGAGAAGTGAAAGTATTCTTGGTTTATTATTATTCCACAAAGTATCTGGGAAATGGGTTTATAATTTGGACGTCATTTCAGTAAACAAACCAAAAACATTTTTGTTCACATCTGGATCTGACCATTTCCAAAAACTGCAGAGTAGAGCCACACTTACCTTGGCATATCTTTGACTGATTTGCCAAACTGAGGGTCCGAAGCTGTGGTGTGACTACCGTCTTTGAGCTGGTGGGCCTCAGACACCCGCGTGGCCTTGTGCTCCTGAGAACCTGGAGGAGGATCAAGTGAGATGGGACCAAAGAAAAACAGAACCGAATTCAATGAAGATGTCACACAGGATAACAAAGCTATCTCTCACTATTTCCTTTTATTATTTAAACAGTCATTTGAACATGCAAAAAAATAATTTTAGCAATTGCAATTCAATTTCAATACATTAGCCATTTGTCTAAACTGTATACTATACACACATATATATATATATATATATAATACGTTTTGAGTTAGGAGTACCTGGCAGCTGTCTTGGATAGCCCAGGATGGGAAACGCCACCAACAGAGCTGCTGCTCCTCCGAGTAGGAAGCCAATCCACCAAGCACCAACCCAAAGAGGGTTCTCTGGGGTCATTTCCGTCCTGTCACCACACATTCATTCATATGCTAATTACAGTGAGCATTATTTTAGAATGTATTGAGATTTTGCATTTTTAGCAACATAAAAAGTGAGTCAAAACACAAACCCAAACTTGAGAAATGACTTAACTGCTAGCCTCCAGTTTAGTTGTTCTCAATCTTTTGACAATGGACCACATAAAAAATATACTTTTCTCATGACCAATGTCAAAATAGAGTGGTATAATAGGCCTAAGTGTTCATAAAAAAACAAAAAAAATGTTTTATTCATTAAAAAAAAAAGTACATTACTGTATTACATTATTCTTGTAAACCACTGTGACAATATGCACAGGTAGAACATTAAAACTGTGCTTCAAGGGGAAGGTAACACCAAACTTTTCTTTACAATAATATATTGTACGCACCTTCTGTAGTCTAAACACTACATTCTGATTCATATTACGTTTGTGGAATACGAGTTAAGCAGCAAAATCCACCAGTTTTTAGCCATATCAGAGGGTGGCCATTTTAGCACTTTCTGTCAGTGGAAATTGACCTGGAGTCGCTTGGGGCTCAGGTAACGACCAATCACAGCTCACATGTCTTCTGAAGCTGTTAGAATAGAAAGTACAAGAGTGTTTTTCTTATATATTACTTGTAATTTGCATATCCAATCAATAAAAGGGCCGGCAGAGGTGGCAGAGGGCGGGTGTCAGTGAGAAGCGCACACGGAGTGGCTTCGTAGAAAACTGCGCCTCCTGCCGGCAGAGAAAGACAATCTGTTCCTGTGTTCGAGCCTTTGTCGACCGTCCGAGAGAATATCTCTGACAGAAGCTTATCCATGATTGGTTGTTCCCTGAACCCTCAACAACGGTGATGTCACTTTCAGTTGACAGCATGTGGCAAAATGGCCGCCCCCTGAGACGGACCAAAACCTACATAAAAATCGTACCTGCAAAGTAAATATAGTTAAGTAGCAGTTATGAAAATGTATCACACTCCAAAGTTCAACCCAAGTGATGTATATTTGGGGCAGGGACCACACTTTCAGAAACATGACACTTAAATTCAC
Source organism: Hippocampus kuda (assembly GCA_901007745.1). Taxonomy (NCBI): domain Eukaryota; kingdom Metazoa; phylum Chordata; class Actinopteri; order Syngnathiformes; family Syngnathidae; genus Hippocampus; species Hippocampus kuda. The sequence goes on from CAAKHF010012202.1 coordinate 7,223, forward strand.
CATGCTCCTTCCTGATCAAATTGAAAAAAAAACCAAACAAAACAAAACATGATATCACCGAGGGTGGAGTCGTTTGTTCTTCCCTGCAGACAGGGTGGGTTCAGTTCAGTGTGAATGTGAAAGGGTTCTAGAACGCTGTATTGTCCAGTGATTGGATGCCAACAAGTCTCGTTAAAGTCAGCGGGGAACAGCGCTGAACAAAATAAGTCGTCATAGAAATGGATGGATTCATCCGTCCATCTGCTCCATCTATTTTTTTCATTCACACTCTGCGTTGACATAAACCAAACCCATGCTTTGTGCAGTCATGTGAATGGACCGGTATCCCCATCAATGACTTTCTAAACACCATGTCATTTCTATTTCTCTTATTTTACAGAAAAATACACTGTCAAATAATTATTGAAGAATGCAACTCTCCCAAAACACACACATACTGTAAGTAGACTCACGTGAGGTGGATCTCAGTGTAAATGTTGAGAAAGTAACCCCCAAGTAGGTAACCTGCTGCTGGACCCACAATGGCTGCAGTATAAAAGATCCCTACGGGACAGAGAATGAAAGCATGGGTGTGTCAGTTCAGGAACTTTCTCTTTCCTTTTTCGTAAAAAAGAACTCAGTTTGTGACAAAGGGTCATTTTTCTCTGTTGCTGTGTTTTTCTGCTCAAAAATGGATCAGGTTTCAGAAAGGATTATGATACATTATACTGTTTTGGTCTTGTCATCACACAAATTACACACAAGGTACAGTGAAACTCCTCGACAACGAAATCATCATAGTGCATAAGTATGAGCATAGTCACTGTAGAAAGAAAAAAAGGGAAAGAAATTGCGAAATTTAGGATCAGCATTCACTTTCACTTACATCAGTTTCTTGGATAATGTCTTATTTTGCTTACTTCTTCTTTCATTTTGATTACCCCCTCTTCCAGCGTCAGCGCTCTTCTTGTCTTAGCTGCTTGACATCCAAAGGTCCGTTTTGGAGCCATTTTAGCAATGCAACATTCTTGCTGCGTCTGAAACTAACAATAACAAATACTTGCTGGACTATTGCGCATGTGTAAACCAGTGTGGTGGTTGCCGTTTCCAAACGAAGCATTCGAAGTCGCTGTTGGATTAGACTTCATTGTAGTGAAGGCAAGAGCAGAGAAAAAGATTTCGTATAACGCAACAGGGTTTTTTTCGTTGTATGGGGGGCAGGATAGTGGGAACGGTGTTCATGCATGAAGATTTTTTTTCACACTCGTGGGTATTTTTGCCCATGTAGGTTTCGTTGTAGAGGAGTTTCATTGTACAGTAGATAGGTCAACAGCCAGCCAGTTGGTCATTAATCCATTATGTTTCACATGAGCCGCAAATATGTTACAGTTTTAGTAATTGCCACTTGAAAATGTTGGATGCAAGGCAAATTCCATCCCCCTTGTGCTGTATTTAAAATTGCAAAACGTGACTCACCAGTGTAAACAGGCCCGTAGTTTGACTTGACATTCTCATCCAGATACGTGACGCCCAGCGTGTAAAGGGGTGTAGCGCCCACGCCGTGGAGAAATTGTCCCAGCATGAACACAAATCGATAGCTGGACAACCCCCCGCCCTTTTGGTCCTGGCAAGGGCTGGTCCGGTTGGCAGAGCACATTCCACTTTGCTTGGATAGACTGACCCGGTAAGGTGGCGTGGTGAAGTGAGGCAAGGCGAAGACCAGAGAACCCAGAGCCATGAGAAGCACCCCCCAACCCAACCAGCGAGGCTTGTGGCCCGTCCCGCCAAAGTAGCTGACAAAGGCCAGGCAAATGCACGCCGCGATATCATACGAGCTGGCAATGAGCCCCGCTTGGTAGCTTCGCAGGTCGAAGCGCCTCTCTATGGTTGTCACCACGGTGTTGATGAAGCCATTGATGATCATCCCTTGCAGGAAAGAGGCCACGCACAGGAAAAACAACACCCAACGGGGAGTGTTGAAGACTTGGACAGCTTTGGGTGTCAGAGCCCCCCAGCCGCAAAGCTGATTTGAGTCTGTGGGGATTTGATTCAACCTAATCTGTGACTCTGAGCAAAGGCTGCTTTGTGCCCCATAGATTTGTCCTGGAAAGGTGGAAACTCCAGTGAGAATGGATGGCCGAACGGGAGCATCGGTGTGTCTGGCCCCCGAGTCTACGAAGCTGTCTATGTGTGAGTCCACGGGGCTTGGGTCGTCCAGAAACGGATCCTTGCTCAGAGGGGGGCCGCGTAGGTCAAGGAGCTCCCGCCTGGAGCTGAAGGAGGCATCAGAATTGGGCATTGAGGGTTTTGGGCTGCAGATGGGGTAAGAATGGGGACACTGCTTGGCGATGACAAGATACACGATCTGTGAAACAGCTTAATCCAGGGGTGGCAAACTCAAATGTTCCAAGGTTCTAATCCAGCTGGTCTCTGCAATTAAAAAAGTACTTCTTTCTTGTGTACTGCATTCCATGCATCCACACTTTCTGAGTGCTTCCTAAGGCTCTTCTGGTGCTTTATAAGGCAACACGACTGGTTGACTGATGGCCTCCTACAGAGGGACGACAAAAAAATTCATTAAAACGTCACCAGAACTGTATCTTGTCACAGTACAGTTTCCTATCCCTTTTGATGGTCAAGGAGCATATTTGGGGCCCAAAATGATCGCTTTTCCACTGCTATGAATCAGCTTGAGGCTTGGCTTTTTGGGGACGTCTGTTTTCCCCTTAAATAGTACAATGAGAAAATGCATCAGGTGGAAAACAAGACCTGTTTACAAAGAACAAATGTCTTTTTTTTTCTGGGCATGTGACTGTTACTCAAGGTATGTAAACAAATGATATTGAAGAGGAGACTTGTCTGCAGCAAAGAAAATGGAGCGGCAGCAAAGTTTAAACTGTGGAGTATTTTACTGCAGACAGCATATGTGTTAGATTGTTGAATTTATAAATGTCGATGGAATGACACACCCCATTGACCAATAGGACATTCTTGGGAAGTTGTTCATCCAATCAAACACAGTAGAACATGACCAAAGATATGTGAAGGAATGTGCACGTCTGTTGTTAAACAAACAACAAATTTTTGGAAAGTACGACTGAGTAAATGTTTACATTAGTCAATAATTTTTAGAAAAATAAAGCAATAAAACCCTCCTCTCCTGCTGAAATAATATTTTGTCTGTGTTCTGTACATGGTATCTTCCATTGTGCTCCTAGAAAGATATATGTGCAATATATATTGCAATTTATAATCAATATGTGAAAAATGGCTCATCAAGCATGGTGCGACCTTGGAAAAATCAAATGCTCAAAAAGGAGGGAGGCCAACACTCCATCCAGCCATCTTCTCTCCCGCTCACTGTGTTCAAGGATCGAGGGGAGCTGGAGCGTATATGAGCTGCCTACACCCTGAAGTTTGGTCGCCAGTCACCACTAACCATTCACACTCATTCACATCTCACACCATCACTAGAGGGAACCGAACCCAAGCTGCCTGCGTGGTGAGCGAGTGAGCCACTATACCGTCAGTGATGCCGAGATAAGTGAGCGTTATAAAATGAGCAAATGATACAACCTAAAAAGTTTTGAGTAGAGCTGACAAATATAAAATTGATTGTTTAAGAGTGTCCTCAAAAACACAAGAGTTGCTAATTATAAAAGATTGTGAGTTACAGCCTCCTACCTCTACTCCGACATGTCACAATCAAGAGGTCTGCAAAAAGGTCTGCGGAAGAACGAAAGGAAAAGATGAAAGTGAAACAACTTCTAAGACCATCTCAGAAAGCCTCTTATAAAGTAGCGCTGAGGCAGCACGCCAGGACACGCCCATAATAGGAGTGGGGGGGGGGCATGCTTGCTCTGGTGCGACATAAACCACCTGTGAGACTCTACTTTCCTCCTGTTATGACTCAGCGGGTCCATCGTGATTCAATTCACGAAACATCAACCCCCTCCATTTTCTGTACTGTTTAACCTCACACAGTTTGCAGGTGAGCCGGAGCCTATCCCGGCTGACCTTAGCTCAGAGGCGGAGTACACCCTGAACCAGTTGCCAATCAATCGCAGGTCACACATACACACGGCCAACCATCTACGCAGTCACTGAGAGGCAACTGAACTGCACGCAGCCAAATTAGGCGAATGCTGCACCAATCCGTGACTACAGTACAAACATTCACACAGTTTTCATTTGCATCCTCGGGAGGTCTTTCCTGCTCTGTGGTAAACAAAGGCTTCTGAAGAAGCAAAGGACATGCCCCAAGGTTATGCTTGGCAGGAGCAGCAAGTTCAGTTTGGCTCCGTTCAAACTGAAGGGCTTTACATTCACACGACACCCTAAAAATGTCTGTGAAAATCAATATGTTGCTTTATCAAACCATCCAGGTTCTACACTGCTTATCTCATTGAGAGTTAGGGGTGAGCTGCAGGGCATTCAATGAGCTAAAATTTTGACTCCGCCCTACAATAGACTCATCGCCAGCCTATCGCATGGCATTTAATGACAGACAACCATACCCACTCACATTTAAACCGTCACTGAGCGGGAACTGAAGTTGAGTAAACCACAACACGCCGGTGACCGCAAGCTGCTTCCTCAAAAAAAAACTATGGTCTTGTTTTCAAAAGAAGCAGTCAACCGAAGAATTGGTTCCTTTTTTTTTCCTTTTATGAATCTTAATGCTATGTTACTCTATGACACTATACCTCTGATCATAATAACTCCAGTACCACCTCGCGATGGAGAACGTGAGACAATCAACGCACAGTCACACAAAATAACACCACTGCATAAAAAAAAACAATGCATAATTGTACATTATGAGAGAGAAGCGTTACGGGAAGTAATTGGCAGTCATGAAACTGTTCAATGGGAAATTTACCAACAGACTGATAGTGTATGCTGCACAGATATGAATAAAACCGTTTTGATATGAGTGTTGTGTGCGTGTGTGTGTGTGTGTGTGTGTGTGTGTGTGTGTGTGTGCGTGTGTGTGTGTGTGTGTGTGTGTGCCACGCAATCATGGCGACTAGCCTTTAGTTTCTTATTCTGCTCGTGAGTCAGTGCTAACCATTGCTAGCATGGCTAAAGGAAACCCCAAAGTTTCTTCGTATAAAGTAATATCGATAATCATAAAAAAAGCTGAATACTGTACCATAATTTTGAATGTGGGTCACTCCTCTTAATTTGATGTCTCTCTCAAAACCCATTTATGTTCCTTCGCTTTTAACACAGCTTGAGACGCTGCTTTTGTTGTTGTCTTATTTTCTTTGTTTTGACTGTGCTATTGTTTTATTGTATCTTAATTATATATTTGTAGTTTTGTATGTATATACAGCGCTTTGTTTCAGCTGCGGTTGTTCATAAAACGAGTTGTCCTTTTCCACTTGACTTCCTAAAATGTTTGTGTTCTTTGCTCTTTAGTCAAATAAAAGCTTTGTTCTTGTGCTTCCTGTTGCACTTACTTCACAAACACATCAAACACATCAAACAACGACTTTGACTCAAGGACTGGTGAGGTTTTTTTTTTTTGTGTTTTTTTTTTTGTAATTACAAACCTTTGTTCTGCTTTTTCATGCAAATAATTTCCCTCAGAAATTTAAGGTATTTTTTACCTGTCCAATATTTTCAGATGCTGACATCAATGAAATCAATAATGTG
>CAAKHF010012203.1:0-10436 GCA_901007745.1 Hippocampus kuda
ATGATCACGATATCATATATATATATAACCTCCAAATAAGCAGCAGTAATTCATGTGTGGACCAGAGCCATTTTAAACAGGACATCCAATGGGCCCAAAGGCAGAGAAAATGGCTCCTGCACAGTGCATATGTATAAACATCTCTTCCTGTGTGAGTTTGGGTGTGCGTTTGACTATTTATGGTGACTTCATGCAAACATTATCAGAGACATGACATTAGTCCAATATTGGTTGCTGCCAGTTCACATTTTAGCCGTATGTGACATTCATGTGATGCCAAGAAAGAGAAACTGGCATCATCGAGGAAGGTACATATTTATATGTTAAATGGGATGAGACATGTGAGATGAATGGTAAGAAATCATACATCTGGACTTTGGTCACTGCCCTTTACTGAATTAATGACAGGAGTAAAGAACAGTCATTTCTTTCTACTTAGTCTTTGTGATGAAAATACCCAAATAAGAAAACAAACCCACAAGCAGGCTTCCCTCAGTGTGAACCCCATTGAACGCACATCTACAGTACATTCCGTTTAATCCACTTATGTTCTCATGATAAGTGTAGCGCGAGAGGAGGAGGTAAGACGGGGAGAAAAAAAAAGTCAAGTGATCCCCGGCCTCTAGAATGACAGAATAGCACTTTTACGATGTCAACCAGATTATTCTCGAAGATGGATCGGATGAGCTGGAACACCGATTGATTAATCCATCGACTGGCGGAATGTGCTGCGGCTGTCCCCCTGCTCAGCTGTTCTTCCCTCGGACACAACATTCAGACAGACACGCTGGAGAGAATGACGAATTAGTGGGGCGACTGCAGATACCGATCGAGTCCATCTGTGTCAGGGTGATGTGTATAAGACGCTTGCTTTGGCCTGGTTGCTCGAAATGATAATTATGCAGGCTCGAAGACCATCCAGTCAAATCTTTGGGGCAAGATAGGAATCGAAATATATCTTCGGAAAAACCCAAGAGATCTTAAACTTCTACTCAATGCTCCTGATTTTTGTGGGGTAAAATTGATGATAAAACAATTAAAAAATAAAATAGAATATTTGATACATCTTCTTTTCACGTTCTGTTGTAAAAGTATCTTTGGTGCACACTGCTGTATTCAGATGCTACTCTCTTTGTGGTTTTGCACCGACAATCAACACCTCGCTGACAAATTTGACCTCAACATTCTCTTCGAAGCAGTGCAGCTGTCATCCATTCAGGTAAGCTTTTATCACAATAACATCAGCTGCCTCTCACTCGCCACAACATGCCGGCAGCCATCGTGTCAAAGTTATTATTAGTTGACGCTAGAAAAAAAAAAGTGTGTTCAACAAAGATTACACACAATGGAAGTATTGAAACGCTGTTGAAAGTTTAGTCCATGGAAGAGCTGGTGTGGAAGAACCATGGAGATGTTTGAGAGGGGGTCCGACATTGTTGTTGCTGATATATAATTCTATGTGATAATTACATTTAGGTTTCTTAACTTGATTGGCTTTAGTAGTGAGTGCAGGGCAATTGAAGGCTGTCGGCAATGGTTGTAAGCGCTATATGACGATTAGTTATGCAAATTATTGTTCAACTGACAAGCAGAAGAAAATGGACGGGTGGGTGAATACATGAATGATTGGGATTATTGTGGTCCAAAAAGATGTCGAACGAGAAAATGGTTTGTTTGCACCTTTTAAGGTGTTAGAAAAATGCACTGCCCTATTATTCACATACATATACTTGTTTCCAAAAAAAATACCCCTTGAAGTTAAGGGGGCTGATATGTCGTTGTCGCTGTGATTTTCTTTCACAATTGTAAATGTGAAATATTGTACAGTAAGAAGAAATAAACATTCAGTATATCTCTCATGGCACATGCTGGTGTTGTATTGATCTGTTCCTCCACCCCTGTCATCAATTTAAGGCACTAGCATTTACAACCTACCCTGTTATCATGTCCATGTCCACACTTCATTTATTTATTTGTTTCTTTTTTCCACGTCCTGCATTCGAGCTTGCATCCAAACCTCGCAAATTGATCTGTTTGTCCCCAAGACAAGTGGATGGGGAGCAGAATACAGATCTATGTAATTGTACCATTGTTATTAAATGAACCCTCTTGAGACATTTCAGAAGCACTGAAGATGGGAAATATAGTATAGTAGCTCCATTATTGAAACAAGTCCCTTGCAGTGAGAGAAATGAATGCTAATGGTGTTCTAAGATGGGCTTTGTAAAGGATTAATCCGATTTGAGGAATGATCATTTCATTATATGGCCCCAAGTGCTGGCCCCGATCTGAACCAGACCGCTGGCTGGATTGGGAAATAAATGACAAGAGCGTGGGAAGCGAACATGGGTTTACGGTCGAATTTGTCAAGACCCCGGTCTCTCATTGCTTTGCTCCTTCTTATGTGGCAAATTTGTTAATTTCCCGAAGTGGCTGCAATGGAACAATTTTCAACAAATGCATCATACAGCAACAACTCGATAAATTGGACTTGAAATAGATGCCTGATGCTTTTGGTCTCCTCACCTGCTCAAAGGATAATGCTAACTACTGTAGCGTGCGAACATAGCTCTCACAATCATTGAAAAAAAAATTCCATCATTGCCTGTACATTTTAAAGTAGTTATGATGTTTCCACTGACAATATGCAAACCCATTTTGCATGTTGGTCTGCAAGTGGAAAAATGTCTTTGTACCACTATAAATCATCCTGTGCCACTTTGCTAACTGCAAACTTGTGTGCGTGTGGGGAGAACTGATGGTGGTAACCTCATTGCGGGAGAACATCAAAATCAGCATTCTAATGTGTCCCAAGGTGATGTCACTCCACCACAGAATGCTTTTCTTTCATTGAATGACAGATATTTGACGTGTTTCTCACATGGAGATTCATTCTTCATGTGAAAAGTGACAGCTAGCCCCATTTATGCATGAACACCAACAGTGGGTTATGGTTTACTGATGATGACAGACATATACTCCAGGATCACCTGTCGGGGACTAAATGTGAGTCGATATTGCATGCATGATGAAACAAGTAAGACAATGTATTGGCTGCATAGCTGTTGATGACAAATACACGCACATTTAAGAGGCTGAGCTTTTACTTTGACGCTAAGCCATTGCGTGGAATAAATTGTCCACTCAATCTCCCCTCTCAGCATGCATACTAAGGTTTCTGCCATACATCCAGAAAAAATAAAAAATCTGCAAATCATGTTAAACTTTTTTTTTTTTTTTTTTTTACACGATTATGGGTCTTACACTGCCCATTGTATAGCACAGTCGCGTTGGAACAGCAAAGGGCCTTCCCCAAACATAACATGAAATTCAATACATTCAGAAGCAACAACTGACCAATGAAGGCATGCCTCTTAAAACATATACCGCCATTTAATGTATGCTCTTGCAAGACAGGCAAGGCTGCTTTCTATTTCAGAACCACTAAAAGGGGGACAGCTCCATCACAGAGCGCAATGAAGGCAAGGAACAAGTGCCTTCTGTGTCGATCCAGGCCATGCCAGGAATATACATGACAGGTGATGTCTGACGATGAAGGCAACCAGTTATGTGACAACAGCAGAGCTGCTCTTGAAATGCATACAAAAATAGTATTTCATATGTAACGTATGTTTAAAAGTCTGAAAAATAACCGCTCGACCACACACTCAAATGAATTTGGCTTGCTGCAGATTGGTTTGGTGATGAATAAAAAGCTGTTGCCTACTTTGCATTCAGAGGGTGTACAACGTGGTGCAGTGTACAATTCCATGGTGGTGCCTAAGATTCTTCATATTGTCTCCTCAATGAAACAGAGACCCGTTTTTTTTTTCGAAACCGCACGTGAGCTTGAGTCAAGGCTCCCGGGAGCGCATTGAAAAGCAGCACGACTTACGGGGAGCTCGGTGCAGCTATTCAAATCATCTGTCAAATCAGTGCTTGCTTAAAGATTGATCAGATATCGTCTGAGACCACAAAGAAAGTCTTGTTGCAAAAGGACGATATTTCTGCAATGCATTTTGCCTTTACATTGTTACGACAATGACAGTTGTGATAGAATTTGCCGTTATAGTGAGACGTGAGAAAAGTAGAGGGACGCACGCGCGCCCGCAAACACACACACACACACACACACACACACACACACACACACACACACACGCACGCGCACACACAAGCTTACTTGTTCATGTAGACAGCGTTCCTGCTGGATGAGGCTTTTTGGGAGCGATCCGTCTTTTGGTCGAAGCACAAAAAACTGCATTCAAAAAAAAAAAAAAAATCCGCAATTCTCAGGCGAGCTTGCACAACGCGGGGCTATTTAGCCCCGCTCTTACAACAAAAAGCATTCCATCCATCAGTCCAGATCTGGAAATAACTCTCAAAATGATGGTGATATATCCGATATTGCCATTTTCCACGACGCTCTTTGCGTTGAGGGACCCACAAGTGCCATTGCTCCAACTGCTCGACCCATTAATGTCCCACGCGTCTCCTGAGTTGGGGATTTGTGGACTTGCACACTTGTTATTCCTTCACTGCTGTAAACGTACAAGAGGTAATATCGATAAATCTTCCCACACGGTTTGTGATTCAGCTTCTATTCTAGAATGATGCATCCTGGAACAAAACACAGACAAAAAAAAAAAAAAAAACTTTCACCCCACATGAGCGCCCATATGTGACATTTTCTTTCAATATCGTCTCACTTTTGGAAATGTCACTTCTCACCAAGTCTCTTTTACTCTTAGCCGTGAATACCACCGAATTTGATTCCGCAGCTCAGTGTAGCTGTAGTTTATTTTGTCCCCCGAAGATCCGCAGAAAAAGTCTCAATCGTACAGTCTATGTCATGTAACGTTATACTCACACCAAAAACAGAGAAGAGAAGCCTCATGCAACAGCTACATTCGGCGGGAATTTCTATTGCTCTGAAATCTTAAATACTCTTCTCTCCTGCGTGCATTGATATCATCGTGTGCAGACTGGACCCGGGTCACTGAGGAGGAGTTTCACTTCAGCGCCACACGCGTGTGCAAATCTCTCAAAATCAAGTCTCACCTAACCACTGAGGCGATCGACACACGGGCACAGACGATGCCGAGTGCTTCTCATTCAAGTGTCCTTCTATCCGTCCTTCTCCTCCTCCCTGGGCTGCAAACGCTTCAGGCTTGTGACCACAAGATCCGGCTTGCAGTCCGCGCATGGGGGCTTGCATGAAACGGGGATGCGGAGCATCTCAGAGCGTGCCCCGGACGGCGCAGTACTGCGGACAGGCGTAGAATTGATAAGCAGTCATGTGGGTTACCTCCCTCAGACAAAGTGCTCCCTCGATCACTGCTGCTGAATCAGGAGCAGAGCGGCAAGACGTTGTTTCTCTTCTCCTCCCTCAGTCGACATGTTGCTTGCTCACTTGAACTTGCGCGGCTCCCGAAATGGCATACTCCGTTTAAACACAAGACATGTTCTGCGAAATTTGTGTTAATTATTATCATTATTATTATTATTATTTTTTGTTTGTGTCAAAGTGATTGTTTGCATGTGCACCAGTGTCAGAGATAGAGAAGGAAAAAAGAGGTCGAGATGTTGCGCATGTGGGAGATTGGACCGCTCATGTGTCTCGCAAAAAGGACACGACTGCCACCTGCCGATCCACCTCGTCGCTTTGCTGTCGTGGGACTGTGCCCCCGGGCGCTTTGTGCAAAGGATGTACTACATTTTACTCGCAGAGATCTCAGATTAATACTAGATATATATCTGCATTAAGAAATGCCCCGGGACAGCGTTGTACCTGCAACAGATACAAAAACACTGTCAAAATGGAATGGGAATGATTTGTACATCCATTTGGCTCAGCTCGATCCAAACATGGCTGTGATTTTACTGTATCATGGTGATTCCACTTGTGAGACATATTGATAAAGTCTCAGCATATCCAAGTACATTGATGAGATATCGCCATACAATAAATTCATAGAATGGCTCTCACTTGCCATAAAAAAACGTTAATTTAGCCAAACACAAAATAATATCAAAATCATGGATGTTGCTGAACACAGATTATTTCATGTACTTGTGAAGAAAGGTTGACAAATGTTTTGGAAAAATCTTGGCGGGGCACCAAGCCTCACAGCCAAATGGTCCACCCATCCACAAATGTCAATTACATTGTGGTGGGGGAAGGGGCAAGGTGGTGGTGGGGGGGGGGGGGGTGTCTTTGCTCTTGTGTCCTGATGTGCCAGGAGCCATCACAGGTCCACCCTACAGTATTGCAGCACAGGCTAAACCTCGCTCACATATATTATTGCTCACGTCTCACCTTTCATTCGGCGCTGTATGCCCAGCATGCACAGACAAAAGCAACACATACATCAGCAGACTCCAAACTAGTATATGTGGGGAGCCATCTAAATGCCAGAGTGGAGATATTGTATGTCCATCAAGGTGTCAGTGTCTGACATCATTTTCCTCAAATGCTGAACGGTGTTGCATCATTCATCTGGCTCCGTAACTCTCCTGATAGTCTCTGTGTCCCCGGCATATAAAGAGCATTAATGTGCTTTGCATTACATACTCTTAACTTCCTCGCTATTTTCGTTTCGTATCTTACTTTTCTTAGTTCTCAGAAAGCAACACTAATGGATGCTATTTCTATGCGCATTCAAATTTCTCTGAGAAATGTTGAACAGTGTGGCTGAATCTACTTTATTGTCATTGCCGAGGTGGCTTGAGCTCGGTTTGAGCAAATTTTCTGAATAGCAGACTCGCCAGTTGGGCGTGATTTAGAAATCTTACTGTAGCCTCAGCTGTGGGTTTTCTGGTGACCAGTCTTCCCGATTCTGGTCTTATAAGCATCATGGGAACCATCAGTGAGCGCGCCACGCTTCATCTTTGTTCATCTTTGTTCATGTGGCTTTAGAGACCAAAGCATCTTCAGTAGTCGTAACACTTAAGTCTCTAAAGTGATGCTTTGGGATGCTCAATTGTTGTTGCCCTAATCAATCAGTTTAATCGCTGTTTTCGGTACATCTATGTGCTAATAAACCAATATCACATATCCATTTGCATATTACGTTTGTCAATAGAGGCACCCGGCTAGAATGACACAACTCGGTTGATGCCGACACCCTAAGAGGATAGTAAAGATGTGCACCGTAAGCCATGTGACCTTGTTGCTTGGAAGGGCAAGACATTCAAGTCTCTTGGGGGCAGTTATTTTTCATGTGGCAAGGGCAAAGCTCCTTATCTAAGATCACACTTCAGCATAGATTATTGCTTATACGCTCAGCATCCTGATAAATAAAGAAACTGCTTGGCTTTAACAATGTGATTTCCGAACAGACTGCATCCAACTTTTAAACGGTAAGTTTTCACCACACCATGCTCTGCAATAATTTGATGGTGACAACCATGAAAATGTGATGTTTTGACAGAAGGAAGAAAACACATCGCTGTGGCTTTCAGAGATGACTCAACTCATGCAGATCTCTTCCTTTTCCTCCGAGCATTATGTTGTCAGAGCCTGAATAATACATGTGTTGGAATGGAATTAGATAATGTAATAATCGTGTTGGGTATGCCATGTGGGTTTCAAGCAGAAAGAATACTGCGTGTATCCCACTCAACTCTTGCTACTCAAAATTGCTTGTTTACTTGGCCAAGATGGTGTTTTAGCTAAAAGAAAGAAAAACAAATTGCCAGAAGGAAGATGTTTGAACAAAATACGCATGATGTTCCAGTCTTTTTGTAGGCCTTTTTTAAACAATCACTTATAGAAAGATTTGACTACAATCATCAGTTTGAACGTCAAAAAAGGCACAATTATTTTGAAATTGTTTTTATTTATTTATTCATATTCAACAGTTTTCCTCACAGTGCAAATTGCCCTTTGCCAAGACCCGGCCCCCTCAGTTATTTTTGCTGCCAAGTCTGCCGAGCTATTGTTGCTAACATGGGCTTTCACTCTCTGCACTCCCAAAAGAAATATTATCCAATTAAAAAAATAAATAAAAATGTCAGACTGAAGCAGGCATGAAGGTATACGATATGTTTGACATCAGCGGTATAAAACTGATACAAGGATCTCATGCAAAAGCAAGTAAGAAGCTAAGCTCTGAGGCACAAAACATTCCTGATGATCATGACAAAGGACAATGGTATTAAGGAGCAATGTTGGTCTTGCTAAATCCGGTCCAGTTCTGGACTACTTTTGTCATTCGTTAGAAAAAAAAAAAAGTACTGGTCTTTATAGAAACGCTGAAAGAAGGAATCAATCCACTACCTAACCTGGTTAGCTTTCTCATCTTACTGTGCCACCCTCAGAGAAGATTGTGCGACACAAGCATTATAAATATGTTCAAACACTATCCATGAACTATTATTTAAACCTTGGAGTAGACAAAGGCCAATGATCAGACAGGAGCGCCTTTTCAAGTGCCCCAAAGACAGGAGTTCCAAGACATCAAATCATGTTTTTAGGCTACATTTCAAAAATCTGTTCCAGTAGTTGCAGTGCATCACATTTCATAGTGTGGCTAATCGTACTAGCACAACTGACACATATTAGGGGTGACTCCTGGTCGGGGAGAACCAATTACTAAGAAAGCAAAAACTCGGGGAACAATTCCATGACCGTGTTTCTCGTCCTACCTCATATACCGTGACCTCGGTTTTGTACAAAAATGGCACCCAATCTGATCTTTGACACCTCAATTAACAAAAATGGTGTTGAACCTCAGAACCGGCAGCATGTTCGCACATTCAACTCACGAGTGCTAAGGTTGAGGGTTCAAATCTGGGTGATGGCCTTCCTGTGTGCAGTTTGTGTGTTCTCTCGGAGTACTCTCGGTTCTTTTAACATTCCAAAAACATGCACGATAGGTTCAATGGAGACTACATTTTGAATGTGAATGTGAGAGTGAATTGTTCTTCTTCTCTAAAACATACCAAACCCTGGAGAACCCAAGGACCCTTTTCCTCTCTGGAAAATGATGAATTTTACATTAAATGACTGCTATATGATCACTGAACACCAAAATATATGCTTTTTTAAATATTTAATGCTTTAATCCTAATTTAGGATTTGGGCCAAATTTGACCCTTTGGGATTTAAGGATAGCATTTGAGTAACAGAATTTATAGGGGCCAAATTTGACCCCGTGAGTTCTCCAGGGTTAAAAACAGAATGCATTGATTTTCAAATGCTTTTCAGCCTATATTCAACTGATGACCTACCAAGGACAAGATATTTAAAACGTTCATGTGGCAAAACGGCATCCAATGTATTTCTACGTTATATTGCCACAAGTTATAGATTTGTGTAATCAAACTTGTACATTGACCAAATATGCAAATTACAATTTTGTTTCGTTCATTCGTTCATTCAATCATTCATTTATTCAGACCCATTTTGTCTCAAGCCTTTTTATGTTTTCAAATTTTAAAAGTAAAATTTCAAAGCCATACACTACAGCTGTATCTGATTTTGTATATATACTTTATAAAACATAAACATACAGGATATTAATTTAGCCAACACACAATATCTTGATCTCACAAAGGTAAAATCATCTCATTGAGAAAGCAAAGAAATCAAACAATATAAAAGGCAATGCAATGTTGTATTTTCTCAAGTTGCCAAATCTGTTCAAGCGTAGGGATTCAAGACCGACCCATTTTAGTACTTAGCAAATCTCAAATAACAATCAACTGCAACAAACAAAATTCAATCTTGTAATCCCGTATCATGGCAGAGTTACACTTGGGATAGCCCAGTGGTTCTCAATTATTTTCTGTCATGCCCCCCCAAGGAAGAGGAAAACATCTCGTGCCCCCCCCCCCGCATGGCTATAAATATCATTTGTCTGTAAAATTGTTATAAGTGTACCTTTGCATAACACTGTATCCTTATTAACGTATAAGAGAATAAAAAAAGAAAGAAATATGGACCAACTTTATGGACCAACTTACAACAAAGAATAGCTTTAGTAACTGGAACAGAAAAGATTTAAAGTGCATCTGAAATTCAAAAATAACATTGAATCCTTAATTTAACAATAAATATTTTTTGACTGACCATGTCAAACCATACAATACTGAAAAATAAAATGACATAAACTCAATGACTAATAATGCATTCAAACTAATCACCAACATTATCTCAGGAGCACAATGTTAAAAAAAAAAAACGTTAACCAGCAAAACAAAAACATAAAAAAAATTGTTTTTTTTTTTTTTTAATCAAAGATGATGTCTGGATTAATGGCTACAATGAGCACATTTTGCAATGCACAGCTTTTCAAAGCGAGGTTTGAAGCAGGACACAGCAACTCTCGGCTCCTGCACAATGTGTAGCCGGGACCTGTACATTATTATTAGTTTACTGAAGTAGCAGTCACAAAGCGGCATGATTGTTGGCCTCTGAGGGCGGAGGGGGA
>CAAKHF010012204.1:0-11122 GCA_901007745.1 Hippocampus kuda
GAAAGGAATTAAACACGTTTGAATAGCAAACTGTAAATGTGGCAAGACTCTTGACACTTTTCTCTATGAACAATGATGGCAAATTAAAAGGTATGAATACGGATAAGAGTGTACTGAGTGCTTGACCACTCAGTAGACCATGCTATGCATTTAAAAACTGCAATTAAAGAATACAAAAAAGACACTGAAATCAAAGGTCCCACAGACCTTTGAGTTGTGTATTTTTCTTTTAATTAACTCTCGTTTTTTTAACCGAACGTGTTATTTACATTTTTAGGAACCCCAACTTTTATATTGGGGTTATCTGTTGTTGTTACTCTCCGATCCAGTGGGAGCGCTGTGGTACTCTGCGTCCAGGCTCGTTTCAGAGGAAGACGTAGAAGCCCAAGCACATGTGTTTTTACCGTTTGCCCACACAGTTAGCTAAGCTAAGAGTCTGCGTAATAGGTTAAATAATAACGATTGATTTGGGATTTTGGAGATCGGGTATGACGAAGGTGAAGAAGGAAAAAGCGGCGTCCAGCGCTGACGAGGTCCCTGCGGCCGGCAGTCACGAGACGTCTGATAAGATTTACCAGGAGTTGGTCGCCAACGTGAACGCTATCGCGCAGCCGCTAGCCACCAGGAAGCTCAGCAAGAAACTCTACAAATGCGTCAAAAAGGGTAACGTTTACTATTTAACCGGACATATTGTTCATTTGTTCCCTAGTTTGACTCTCTTTTTGGAGCCTTAAATGCCCCGACGCTGTCTTAAATCATGCGTTTTAGCATGACTATGTAGCTAAGTGAATGTTAAGATGTTTATTTTTATTTGTTTTAGTTGGTAATTATGTGTTTTAAAACGGTGGCTGTCTTTTCAGCGTCCAAACTGAAAAACATCCGCAGAGGAGTGAAAGAAGTTCAGAAGTTCATTGGAAAGGGGGAGAAAGGGTGAGTCATCATTGTTGTCGCCCCCCCCCACCCCCAATGTAAACTTTGCAGTGGCCCTTGAGACGAGACAATTAAACGAATACGAAAATCTACGTTGCAGCCCCCTTACAAAAGCACCACGTTTTTTTTTTAAATGAAAGAAAGTTGCAGTGTTTTGGAACAAGACAAGTCCTGGCAATTTTTGTATGATGTGTGCCGTCAAGTGTTCGTAAGTACGCTACAGTGCTGTACTTACAGAGATGTACAGAAAACGTTTGTGTATCATGTTTTCATACATCAATGCTCCATTGACATGGTGCTGCTCCTTCTAGTGCGCACGCCTTTGCCACCAGGGGCGGTGTCATAAAGACACACACAAAAAATAAAAAGTTGGTCAATCTTAAATTGAGGTATCACTGTAATCATTGACTTCGTTTGGTTCATGGAAAAGTGGCAGTGTGAAAGTTCTCTATATTTTTCTCATATTTTGTCTCGTGTGCAGCATCGTGCTGTTAGCCGGCGACACGCTCCCCATCGAAGTCTATTGCCACCTGCCGATCATGTGCGAGGACAAAAACCTGCCGTATGCCTACGTCCCTTCCAAAGTGGTGAGTTGCTTCTCACAATTCTCTGCGGGGTCTCGTCAAGAGGCTTTGTGGCTAATCCGTCGCCGTCTCTGCAGGACTTGGGCGCATCTGCGGGCTCCAAGAGGCCCACCTGCGTGATCTTGATCAAACCTCACGAAGATTATCAGGAGGCGTACGACGAGTGTCTGGAGGAAGTGACCAACATGCCCAAACCGCTATGAGCGCTTACGCGCAACTCATCCAACAGGACAATGACACTTTGCAGGATGCATCCCCTCAGGTTCAGATGCCGGAAATGAATTGGAATGTGAGGGGACTTTTAATTTTACAGCTTTAGAGCAGATCTTTATTTTCTCCTTATGCTCATGTGTAACATATGAAATGTGAATGAGTGTTACTGTATTTTTCTTTTTCAAATAAAAAAATGAATTCAGGCTTGCCAATCGTGTTTTATGTGTAATAGAAATACATGTATTTTAATTAAAGACAAGATTTGGGTGGACTTTTAAGTGCTTTGTATGAATTTTGTAATATACTCTCCTTAAGGCAAAATGTACTCTAAAAAAATGTACCATACTGGATTTGAACAAAAAGTTCAAACAATGTACATGCACGGCTCAACGCTTATGCTTCATTTTGTTTGCATTGCATGTCATATTATGCATGTGGATTTAATGCTCATCATCACCCACATAAGATGAGATATAGGCAATTGAAAAAAAATAAAACTGGATATCAAATAAACTTAAGGATACCTTTTATAGCGACTTGTCATTAAAATAAAATTATAAGTGTATGTTGCGGTTTAATACATCGTCTTACTTTGAAAAGATTGGTACTTGCGGAAAATACCCGGAAGTACTTCCTGTCCGGTCTTTTTCTTCATTAACCCGAACTTTTGCTCGACAATGGCCACGTTTTTCGGCGAGGTTGTGAACGTTTACTCTCGGGCTGTGGATGAAGACGATGACGACGAAGAGACGCTCGACGAGGACGAGGAAGACGCTCAAATTCGCAAAGAACTCGAGGAAAAGAGGTAACCATGAGGCTAGCTAACCTACTCGGCCAGGGGTGGAGATGATGCTATGATTAAGCAGAAATCGTTGCCCCGATTAACACAGACAAGCAGACATACTCATGCATTTTCGTCCCACAATTGAAAGCCGTTCCCAGGTGTCTCAGCAGCATAACTCTTGACATCCTTTTGCCAAATACTTGAAGGATCAAGAATTATTGAACAACTTCTCTAGCAACCCAGTCATGAAGTCGATGACTCTCATGAGACGCAAATGTCAATCCGTGCATCCTACAAAATTTAAACTCACGCGTGGAGACACTGTTTCATCATCAAGACGCCAAATTACAATGACGTTTGTGCAAAGCCAAAGTTCTTCTTTGCTAACATTGCAACTCTGCATACCGTTCGACTTTAACATGGGTCGCTTTAGCTGCTGCTTGAAAGTGGCACTGTCACCCTGGAACTTCAGCCAGTCTATCTCTTAAGCTGTTAGCAGCAAACAGTAAAAAGACCAGTTCGCCAGTTATCAGCCAGCCGCTAACTTGAATTCACAACAGCCAACTCGATATACGCTCTAATTCGCTGACACCCACGTCACTCACCAGATCAGGCCCAGTTGAATAATCTTCTCTACAAATATTTGATAGCTGCCGCCTTTGTAGGCAGGTACTCCCAACGTCACAACTATTTGTAAGAAATTAACAAGTCAATTTAAAGTCGATTATGTAGCTGTACCTTTTGTTGAGTTTTGAGATTTTTGTACATTTTTTTTCCTGACCCTCTTCTTTTAATCAGGGAGGTTTGTCTCCATTGGAGTCCCGAGGTGTGTGATTCCCTGAAGTCCGGGGACAAGCTGAAATGCTCTCACTTCATCCTCGCTGTGGGACACAATGCTTCCAGTGAGCACACACGGCATAAACAACACAAAAAACAATATCCCCCACCTCCCCCAAGTACACTTCAACACTGACGTCTGGTCTCTACCAGGGTTTCTGTCGGTGTACGTTCTCACCTCGGAAAAGTGGGACACGGTGGGACATGCTTCCATATGGAATGAGAGGAGCCGGGCAGGAAGCGACGAGCAGTCTGAGTGCATCTTCTACCGACACAGGGGCGAACCGTCTGTGAGTTCAAACGAAAAAAAAAAGACTCTGATGGAACTTCTCAGCTTTTCTTTGCCCCCCAAGAATGGATGGATAACATTCTTCAGGCTCCTCGATTGTCCGCATTGGGCTCATGTTTATGGGCTACGGCGCCACCTCCTGCTTTGGCATACACATGGAAGCCTGTGGAATGTGTTTTCTTGTGCACTACATTTTTTCGGTGATAAAATTAAATGTTATCAATCCTAGAGTCTGCTGTATTTGACTGTGTGTAGTTGTGCAACTATTACCCCTCCAAAAGTTATCTCCCCCCCTCCCAAATTGTGTTCCTCCATGTTATTAGTAACAACAATAGTGATAACGATGTCTTGTATGTCTCCTTCTATAGGTTCTAATCTGCCAGTTGACGTGCTATGTTGCGGAAGATCAGCAGTTCCAGTGGGCAGAAAAGGTATTTTCCTTTTTTTTTTTTTTTTTTTGGATGTGCCGTGGCTACCTAGCGCCTCGTTGTCACAGAGTGGAAAAGCCAGATTTTTTTGTGTATGTGTGGCACCTGACTGTGTGCAGGTGTTGGACTGCCTGCAGCACAGAGATCTGCACGTGACTGTCCTGTCGGATAGCCCCATGGCCGACTACAAGAGCGCCGACTACCTCTGTGGCAGCTCGGCGCCCTTCCTGCGCTCCCTCCACACCACCACCTTTAATGGACCACCTGTGTGCCGTGCCCTGGAGCAGCCGAACATACTCAATGGACTTCCAGCTGCAGGTTTTGACATGACACAACCTCAAAGTGATAATGTAGCACAGTGGTTACAAATCACTTTTTCATTGACTTTCCTACTGGCTGTTTTTAGTGTTGAACCACTGCCAAGTTCAGCGCATCTCCGCTGTTGTCTACCGGTGCTTCAGTGATGTCATCGGCGCCGACTCGGTCACCATGGAGGCCTACAAGCCGGCACTCGCCAAGCTTCGGCAGTCCATAAAGGTTATTTGCACTTCTACACCTCCATACTTGAGTTGATCAGCCTTTATGAGCGTTGATGCTGCCATTTTGGTACACGACAGAGTTGAAATGGGCTCACAGTTTTGAATGTGCTAAATATTATTATGGCAAATGAATTGTTACGAAGCAATCTCAAAATGGCCCCAAACACTTCCTTTTTAATAATATTGTGTATCCTGGTGAAACTGTATGTATCATAGGGGTAGCGAACATGGGTCCCCCATAACACAATTTGCTATGCCTCCTTGAAAAGTTGCTCTCTTTCTCCCCTCAGTTGGATGCTTGTCCAAGCTCTGATGCCCTCCGCAAGATTGTCAGAACCAGAGACCCTCAGAGTAATCTTTACATATAAAACTATGTATGTGCTGAAATATTGTCCTATTTTTAATAATAAAAACGTGAACCAAACGTGTGTGTGTGAGACGTCATTACCGTCATAAAGCAGCGTGACCTGGAACTGTGATACTGTATATTTTTTTTTTAATTAGAAGTAGTAGTGGTGAATTGCAACTCCGGTGCGTTACGGGGCAGCAGTGAGCCGTCGGGACGCTTGACCAAGAAAAAGACAAGCGAGCGAAACTCGAATTGCTTTAAACGTCGCTTTGACATAAGTAAATGTAAGTTTACCGTTTCATCTTTGTCTTTGACCAACAAAACAATGTGAACGCAACATTAAACCTACTCCCTGAAACTAGTTCAATTTAGAACTCGTGAGTTTCCTCGAGCGACCCTCTTAGCAACAATGCTCGCTACCCGGGCGACGGCGGCTAAACAGGCTCGAGAGAAAGTTGCCAACAAGCAGCGGAACGAGCACCGGACCAGCAAGGTGTTGGCCGAGAGGAACCAGGCGGTCGTGGCCGTGGGAGCCTGGGTGGAGGACGGCCAAGAATTCGAGGAGCATCCATGTGTGAGTGCCCGGAGCTTGCCTTGTAGTCGAATGCAGCCGTTACAAATTGCATAAAATTTCTTTTCACTCTTCTTCCATTTCACGGAGTGGAGTAAGTTCAAAAACGGCAGATACGGCCCAATAACTCTTTTATTTCACCTTAGGACTTGGCTTCTTACACCGACGAGCTTCAGGCGGAGAAGCAGAGGGAGAATGAAGACAGCCTGCGAAGATTTCAGGCGCAAGTGCGTCGTCGTGTGGCTGCAATGAGCAAGAGGCGGCTTCAGGAAGCACATTCAACGGTAAAGTACTGCACAGTCTGTGGCATTAGTTTAGACTGTAAGAAAATGGGGTGTCTGTACACCTTCAGTACTAACAGCATCTTCTAAAACCTTGTGCAGGGTCCCATTAACAGGGGAATCCCGAAGCAACATCGTGTGCCAGGGAAGACAAACATAAATGAGGTACAGTTGAAGCAAGAGGCATTCGTGCCCATTCTGTTAATTGAAAATACCCACATTAGTAGCAGTGAGAGAAAGTAACAAAGGAGTGTTAATTTGCTCTTAAGGATGATGTCAGACGTTTAACATGAGCATCGGGGACACTGTTTATATTCTTGAGTCCTTGTTTAACTCAACTCAACTGTATTTAGAGAGCAACGGGTGTCATCGACAGAGAAATGAAAGTGAATGAATGATGTGTTTAAGGAAGATATTGCAGATGGGAATGAATGAATGTGATAAAGAGGGGAGAAGCCCTTGTACAGAGCCCTGAGGCACACCTGAGGTCACTAGGGATGGTATTGAGATGAATGATTTCATCTGAATGAAGCAATTGCTTATGTGGCCACATCACAAACAATAACAACAAAAACCAAAACCCTCTCAAGATTTACTGACTTCCAGCATGTTTTCAAAAAATGTTTCTAGCTCCGCGACAGTACCCGTCAGGTCCGACTCAAACTGGCAGCCTGCCAGACCAGCCAGTCCACCAATGAGACGTCAGAGCCTGCCGCGGACAACTGGAAGATCTCACTCACCAGACATGTGAGTGTTACGTGTCCCCACCACGCTTCCAATTCTTCCTTTTTAAATGCTAAACATCATGTGAGGTATGAAATGGTCATTGTATTCAACAGATGACTGAATGTGATGTCCTGAGGGAGGAAGAGGAGGAGGATGTTGAAGATGATGACGATGAAGAGGAAGATGAATACAGAAGTGACCTATTTAGATACCCAGCAAGCAGTACCAGATCTGTTTTGGTGTGTCCAACCACACTCAATCCTCACCTTTGAACATAACGATGTACACCAGTCATTGCATTCCAACAAAATATAGTCTTCCTGACTCATTTAGTTCCTCTTTATCTCAAGATCGACGGTATCAAATATAACCCTTGAACTTCACTTTTTCTTTAAATAATTCTCATCAGGTCAGCCAAAGAGACCATGTGTGGGATTTATCCCCTTTCATTCTACCCCCACCATTTAAGAAAGTTGCAACGATTAGCAATGTGTTTGTTTTTAAAAGTACTATGCAAAAGTCTTTAAGTCACATTTCCACCCAAAGTTTCAGGTGCCTTGAATCTTTGCTACTTGTAGTTCCTGGAACCAAATGCTTCCCTTGGACCGTATGTATTTTTCCAACAAACTTGCAATTTGGTAGAAAGAAGAGCCCAGCAATTCAACAGCAAAGACAAGTCATGAGAATATAAATGGCTCTAGATGTCAAGGATGAAAAAAATAAAAAAACAAATGACAACCAGCTAAAACTGCCTCACGTTTGTGAGCCAGATTGTAATCTGATGTTGACATGTTTCAGACAACCGCACATGGGTGGGACGTGTCCACATCTGATCCGAGGATCGACAAGTTTCTGTGGCCTATGCAGGACCAGGAGGAGTTGAGAAGACAGGTATCATTCTATAGTGGGAGGAAAAAAAAGTAAAATAAATAATGACACATCTTCTTTTGAATTTTTTTTTTTTTTTTTTTGACAGCGCCAGTCGCAGTTCCTGATGCACCGCCGCCACTTCATGAGCATCGAGCGGCAGCGCGTGAAAGAGAGCGACCAGCACAGGAAGCACCTGAAGAAGACGGCCAGGTGACCACACACAGACCACAGTGTGACACGTTGGCGCGCAGCACGGCCGCTTGAAATACACTCGCGGGCCAAAAATATTCAATTTCACTTCAATGTGACAAAGGAAATCAAATGTGTTTTTTTATTAATAAGACAACCCTACCGTATTGCCATTGATACAAACATACAGTTATGAAATTATTTACTAGACTACAAAGTGGTTGGTTATGGCAACTCCAAATGGAATCCTTTGCCTCTTTTCCCCTCTCACCCCGAAGGATCAAAGCGAACAAGGAAAAAGCGCGCCTGGAGGAGGAGCGGCAGCTGGAGCGCACGCGGCAGCTCTCGCACGTCCGCCAGCGCCTGGAGGAGCGAGAGATGCTCGTCCTGGAGCGCCTCAAGCTGGAGAAGGAGGAGAGAGCGGCCGACCTGGAGAGGAGGAAACGGGAGAGCGAGAAAAGCATCGTGGCCGGCAGGTTGTCACGAGGCCTTCAGATGGCCTCACGCTAAGATCACTTTTGTGCTTTGCAGCAGAAGACTTCAAACTTTCATGAAATAATAAATTAGGACCTTACAGTTAGGGATTTTTTTTTAGGCTGATTCCAATATTTGGCAGAATCAATTTTTGACAACCTGGAGATTTTTTGGGGAGTTCCTTTACTCTTATAAAACTAAAGATATGAATTCCAGGCAGAACATTTGACTATTTTACAAGACTTTGCTCTTAGTATTTGTTTAAACTTTTTTTGTTTTTAAATTGCTTGCAGGTGAGTTTTTAAATGTCATTATCTGTTTGTTAGATAGCAAATATTGTTTGATTTAATCGGTCAGGGCTGACAAAACCTGCTCAGGAAAAGCCTTCTGGCACATCTGAAATGTATTTGGGGTCAGTCGCCTATCCATGAAATTGATATTTTACCGACGTGTAATCGCCAATGATTTGTGAACAGGTACGTTGACGCTCTGAGATCCCAAGTGAGGGACCGAATGGCCAACAAGAAGTTGGATCTGCCGCCGCTGTGCTGCTGCGCGTCGTCCTTCTGGGAGTCGCACCCCGACACCTGCGCCAACAACTGCGTCTTCCACAACAATCCCAAAGGTACTGCTGGATGCCGACATCACTCAGCAGGTTTTGCGGTAATTTGAACAAAACCCGGCTAAAGGCAACACATCTCTCTTGGCAGAGTATGCGCAGGCACTACATGCAGCCGTGTTGAGTCTGGATTTAAAGTGAAAACTGCTGAAGAGCTGCTGACCAAGAATCAAATGAACATAAAGAGAAATACATCGACTCCAGGGCTGGGCAAACGTTTCGTTTCAAGGTTTAAATAGTGGATTGGCTTTTATGGTTTTACATGTTAATACAACCTCAGTGTGTAGATAATGTGTTTAAATGCTAATTAAAATGACTGATTGTTTCTGTTCTTGATGGAATAGTTCATATAAGTCACATTTGTTTGTATAGCCCTTCATCACAAGCAGTCTCAAAGGGCTTCACATGCCCACAGTTGATAAATATTAACGGCATCCCCTGACCTTACTGCCCAGGAGGGCAAGGGAAAAAAAGTTGTAGTTATAGGCATATCCAGTGCTAAAGTATCCACAGCAGGTGGATATTTTGTTGTATTACAGCCTTGTTATTAAAATGGAATACATTTATTTCCTCCCTTCCAAATTCTACACGTAAAAATTAGGCTGTAATAACATGTTTTAGTTATTTTTTTCATACATTTACAAATGTATTTAAAGCATCAATTAATACTAAAGTACAGGTACCATAAAAACCTACCTACGTATTTTTTTTTGCATATTCTTATAGAAATTTTCTTTAAAAAAAAAAACGGCAATTGCAAATCCGCGACTCCTCGACTTCTTCCTGTTCTTGTGACGTCACCCACTCCGATCACGTGTCTGTAGGGACGTTCGGTCTGGAAAAGCGTGTGGAAAAATCAAGCTCTCGCTATTAATAACCACCTCTCGCTGCCGCACATCCACTCGAGCGTCTGTGAGGTTTTTTTTCGCAGCCGTTGGAATTCCTCTGGAGGTCGGCCTGCCTTGTATTTAAACTCAGCCACTATGGGGAACGTCGTCTGGATGTCTGCGGACCTTGAATCTCACCAGGAAGCCCAGTGGCCGCTGCGGTCCTCCGCCAGCAGTTAGCATCACTTTTCCTCTTCAACCAGTGCCTTAAATGTAGTTTTTGACAGGATAGCAAAACAAGTAAGCACGTATTTCATTTTCCCCCCGAATATTTCATATTTAATGAACGTAACAACCGCCGTAACGACACGCTAATAATCAGCAGATTTTCGACCTCAGCGGTGCCTTCAGGATCTCGTCGAAGATTTTCATCATGACTGGAAGAAGCGATTGAGTTGTTCTTTTTAAAAAAAAAATTTTAACTCCTCACGACATTTTTCATCGACCATGGGGACGTCTCTGGCCCCCGGCATTCGTCTTATCACGGCCTTCTCTCGGGATAGCTGGTGAGTTCACAAAACAGTGAGGCTAACTATTTTCTCCACAGTTTTCATGGTGTCCGTGAACATCGCATTCGCTACCACCTTATCATCTCATCTCTCCCCGGGGCGGTGAATGATTTGCCTAACCACATCAATACAGTATAGACAATCAATACACACCAGTAAACACAATCCGTCGCCAATATTGAATTAATTAACGCATTTGTCACACCTTTGTGCTCGCCGTGGTGGTTTCATGATGCGCCTTGGCGTCGTGAGAACCGCACCGTACCAGCGTCACCAAAGAAAATTTTCGGTTCATGTCCTCCCGAGCCGCCACTGATTTGACCTTTACCAAATCGATACGATCGGATAAATAGAGATAGTTGTCGTATTTAACGAATCCGGCTGCAACCGGTGGCTCGTTTGTGGCTTTTGTTCGCAACGAAAAACACATTTTCACCCTTTTTAAATCGGCACGGTGCGTTATTGAGCGACGAAACGTTGAGTAATCACTTTTTGTTTTTCAGTTTCGCTCAAGGAACAGTGACGGAGCATTTCCCCATAATTACGTTTTTAATCTGTGAAACACTTACATCTCTATAACAACATTGTTACCATACAGTTGAGTGCTTCATTAGTCTCTAATAAAGCATTAAAGAAGTTATTTTTACATCAACCAGGTGAACATTTTCCCCTCACAAGATATTGTCACCGAATGTGTTGTGACCATTAAACGCTGTATCGCAACCTAGTAACACAAATGAATGTAATAAGCATCTGTTGTTTCCATTTTGGGGACATTTTGTAGCAGCTGTAATTCCTATCGTTACTGTTGAAAACACGAAGGGGCCCCCCCAAAAAAGAAGGTACTGTATTTTAGAATATGTCTCCATTTTTACATTCAGTCCACGTCTCCTTCGCAGGTACCGCGGCTTCATCCTGCTGCTCACCTTCCTCTTCTACACTGCCTACCACCTGTCTCGGAAGCCCATCAGCATCGTCAAGGTAGCCGAGACACCCGATGGCACGTCGGTCGTGTTTGTGGACCCACTTTGACGCCCCTCCAT
>CAAKHF010012207.1:5396-17291 GCA_901007745.1 Hippocampus kuda
TTTTAA
The DNA here is from genome assembly GCA_901007745.1 of Hippocampus kuda. Classification (NCBI taxonomy): domain Eukaryota; kingdom Metazoa; phylum Chordata; class Actinopteri; order Syngnathiformes; family Syngnathidae; genus Hippocampus; species Hippocampus kuda. The sequence continues at coordinate 5,403 of CAAKHF010012207.1, forward strand.
GATTAAACGAGATTTATAAAGAAAGGCATTTTTAAACCATTTACACGAGCATATAAAATCTAAATGTAATCCCTGCCTACACCTGACAAACTAAGGAGAGTGCTATAATATGTGTAAAGAATAAAGTATTCACATGTCCTTGATAGCGTCTGCTGTGTTGGGTCTGTCTCAGTGACAGACTGAGGCTGCTGTTGTCTTCTTCTCTGATATTCCATGAATTGCACCTTATTACAAATATTCATTCCGTGTCTTTTATGCATTTTCTTCACTTTTAAATTATCCTGCGGGCTGGATCAAACCTCCTTGCGGGCCGGTTCCGGCCCGCGGGCCATATGTTTGACATCACTGGCTTAGAGGGAACATTGGTGCAGTTGCATCTCCGGTAAACATGTATCTAAATGAAAGATACCTTTCATTGTATTGCCTCGCGTCGGAAACGTTGCTTGTCTCGAAGCAAAAGGTAATTTCCTAGCTGCCGCTGCTCCCTTCCGGTATGAAAGAGGACTACATGATTACTCTTCCAGGCGATCGACCGCACAGGCATACATATGTATTGTATAATTTCCGCGGCACAGGGTTTGAAAAACACTGGTTTAAAAACATTACTTTATGAACATTACAGTTTTAATGATGGCACCAATTTGGACAGAACTGATTCACTTTATATTATTTCCTCTGGGAAAATGTGTTTTTAAATCAAAACACCTTAGAAATCACAGCAAAGTATTGCACTTTTGACTATTGTTTTCAAAAGATGGTAACCATGACATAACACTCTGCCCTTATTACCAATCACATTTCATCCACATTCAAGTCCAATAGTCCTCTACATTTATGAGAGGTATGCTCTCATTTTTTCTTTTGGCTGTATAGATTAGGCCTCAACAGAAAGCATTTTGGTTATCAGCGTGTGCTTGGTCTTGCATAATGCAACTTAGGCAACACATGAGAGACATACTGCTGAGAGAGGGCAAATTCTTAGGATAAAGAAAACATTCAAATGACTGATGAAAAAAATATCATGTCACCGTACATTGACAGGTCTTTAGTCAGCCTTGTAATGCACTTACATGAACAATCACAAAGCTTTGACATAACAACGCACCGGAGTTATAGGACAGTTGCCTGTGTGAACCTTTCACTCATTGAACTTGGACTGCGTAACAGCAGTCACTTCCATCTGCGCTGAGACAGCAGTGTACTTGATCGACTTCTATATAAGCCAAACACACAAACTGTCACTTAGGTCGATGAGTTTATTTGTGATTAAAATAATTGAAACAACAGTGCATTGGTTGGAATAGTTTTCCATTCAGAAGTACAAACCACAATTCCAATGAAGTTGGGACGTTGCTTAAACACATAATGATATAATGATATGCAAATCATTTTCAAAACACAACTGAACACATGACAAAGACAAGACATGAACTTTAGAAGCAAGACCCAAAATCAACATCGAATACCCCTGATTTTCAATCCTCAGCAGCATTGCATGACAAACTGGCATGATTATGGAAACGATACCACATGGGTTCAGGAACACTTCGAAAACCCGTTCGCAGTAGTCGCTACAGTATATCACAATCGTGGCTGTCGTATCCCCCCAGGCCAAAGAGGAAAAAGGATCATCAGGAATGTTCAAAGTTCAAAGACTAGAATCTGTGATGGTAAAGGGAGGTGTTAGTAGCGTCTAACATATGGGGAACGTTTACATATTTGAAGGCATCATTAATACCGAAAGATACATACAGGCTTTGAAGCAACAGATGCTACTATCCAAGCAGGATGGCTTTGTGGTAAGAGTGTGAGTTGCAGACTGGGCTGCCAGCAGTCCAAACATGTCTCATAGAGTGAAACTCCTCTAGAACGAAACCTACATGGGCGAAAATACCCCCCTAGTGTGAAAAAATATTCATGCACTAACACCATTCCCACTCTCCTGCCCTCCATACAATGAAAATAAAAAAAACATGTTGCGTTATACAAAATCTTTTTCTCTGCTCTTGCCTCGCGACGAGATTCACTACAACGAATCTTATCCAACAGCGACCTCTACTGCTTCATTCGGAAACAGCAAGAGCAACCACCACACTGGTTTACACATGCGCAGTAGTCCAGGCAGTATTTATTTTTCTTAGTTTCAGACACAGCAAGAACGTTGCATTGCTAAAATGGTCACAAAATGGATCTTTGGATGACAAGCAGCTAAGACAAGAAGAGCTCTGACGCTGGAAGAGAGGGTAAAAGTGGTCAAAATGAAAGACGGAGGAAGCAAAATAAAAGACATAATCCAAGAAATTGATGTAAGTGAAAGTGAATGCTGATCCTAAATTTCGCAATTTCTTTCCCTTTTTTCCCTTATGCACTATTGGAATAAAAATAAACAGTACACATACGTTTGTGTGTGTGTTTACATCTGAGATCAAATTCGCTACAGTGAAAACCCCCCTGTTGTGAAAAATTTCTTGCTGCAAACATCATTTCGTTGTAGAAGAGTTTTACTGTATTGGATGTTGCTACATATCCAATGTCCACGTTGACCTAATTTGGAGTTTTCTCTTAGAAAAATATGGGTCACAAAGTCAAACACACCCTGGGAGTTTATCAACTATCATTCTGATCAGAGATCCCAAAACATCTTCCACATTAACTCCACACAGAGCAAAAAAATGCAAGTTACTGTGACATACGAATGGATCTGGCTGCTCATTACAGATAGGTTCTGCGCAATTCCCAAAAATCAAGTCCAGCAATATTTACAACTACCCCTCCTTGACAATTGTTCAGCCTCTCCGTTCAGTGTCTGTCTGCGTCTTCAAAAACTGTGACATTTCATTTGCTAACATTACACTGCCGGATTCAACATCCATCTTTGTCAACTTTAATACATTTCTGTACCTCGAGCTTGGACCTGGGCCAGCTCCTGCGCCAGTGAGTCGTAGCTTTCCTCCAGTTGTCTCCTCTCGCGTTCCACGCCCTGAGCGTACTCGGTCAGCAAGCGGATCTTGGCTTCGTGCTGGGAAGAAACGGAAAGAGTTTCAGAGGCCCTCCAGAGAACAGTTAAAAAGTGTTTATCTTGTACACACGGGACAATTAACACTTGACTCAGTGCTGAATACTGAATGTGAGTTTACAGAATAAAGTGATAAACAAAGACTCGTGATTAGTAGACACACAAGCGAATGTACTTAAAACCCCATGAGGACCTTTCATCATCCTGGCATAAAAGTGTCAGTAACAGAGGCCACCGAAAGGAGGAATAGCGTTGGATAGTGACCATCGACAAAGCTTTCTCTTCTGGCTTCTTGTCAAGACAAAAAACACTTCTTTCTGTACATGTGATGAGATGTGCAAAAATATATACAGCGGGGGTTTATCCAACTAGTTGAATAGTCGACACATGAACTTTATCACTGAGCAATGATGATTAGAGAGTTTTTTGTTTTTCATTATACAATGTAGTACTGTAGCAAGTAGTGACCCTGCCATTGTGTTATGTTACATCAATTGGTGTTCAGAGTTATACAAGTTCCGACTGCCAGCTAGGCCATGAAGGTATGGAAAATTCGAACACTCGGAGACAGACTCTTGAGCAAGGAGAATAATCTGACAGCCAGTTTGTTGGCGTGGCGTGGCGTGGCTTTAAAGGCAGATCGAGGACAAGGATGATTCGTGTCAGGTGTGGCTCATGAGGGAACGCACACTGTGCAGCTGGAGACTGACACCAAAACAAAAAAGAATCATGACAAACATGTTTTGGAAATCTAAACCGATAAGCCAGTTACTTAATAAGGAAATGAATTTAAAAATGATTACAAAACGTTTAAACACATTTTAGTGAACCAATTTTGAGGAGGAACATTACAAAATTAATAACATTTATATGTTTTGTAAATCGACTAATCACCCAGTTACTCAATAAGAAAATACATTACAATATTATTTTAAAAAACTTATTAAATAATTTCAGTCAACCAATTTTAAGGGAAAAAGGTCATTTCAACAAACATTACAGAACAATCGGATTAAAGAATAAAGGCTCTGTCCAAAGTTTTCTCACCTGTTTACTATACAGCGCTTACGAAATTTATTAGACCACCCATTATAAGGAGACAATCTAGTCGTATAAGGTGTTTTATTGTGGATGTTTTCCATTTCAGTGAGCACAAATTGGTTTGTCATTTTGAACATGAATGAGGAATAAATGTGTCCAATAAACTTTACACGACATGAAATACAGTCACCTCTGAGTCCGATAATGAGCCCAACAGGGTGCGCACAGTGCAGTGCCATAATGATCATGCTATTTACTCAATTGCAGAGAGTACAAAAAAAAACGTACTTGAAGGAGGCATTCATCTGAGGTGAAGTGTCCAAATGCTTAAGGGGATAACGTAGCTGGCAATAAATGGAAGCGTGGCAATTTCTGGAGTCGAGGCCACTATTAGTGTATGGTAGATTGTAACTTGCAAATGGACTCCTATTTCTGACTGTGACTCTCACAAACACTTTCCGCTTAACTCATTCACTCCCAAAGACGTTTTTAAACGTCTTTTCAGACTTGGTCTAGAATTGGCTGGTACTGAATGAGTTAAAGAGACACTTGCTCCTGTCGCAACGCAAGTATTTGTTGTGCCTCCACTGTCATTCACCAGCAACCTTTCCCGTGTGTTAGCCACTTTGCAGGATTACATAGTAAATGCCGTATTTTGGCCCTGCTTCAGGCGGATGGCGTGCGTGCTGACAATCAGCTTGATGGAGCACTGACTTATGCTTGACACATGGACACACAAGGCTGTTATGTTCCTCCATTCTGCTGAGAGGTGCATCAACCATTAAATATGGAAACTGATGCATGTGCATGTTCACTTCCCTGGCTGTGGCGTGGGTTGCCAATGCCCAGGGCGATCCAACCATTTGCATGCCCGCTCCCCTAACCATAACCTCGACAGGATTTACACATATTTAACCACAACCGATCGAGCACTCCTGTAACTGCATGTGAAATTATAATAAAGAATTTATGCCGTAAATATATATCCCGAATTTAAATATACAGCACTGGTAATTAAAAGTATCGTTTAGTTATAAAAGGATGAATTCAAAATTCCAGTTCTGAACGCTAAGCGAAAACAGATCAATGTTTCGTTTGGATTCCGAAGACAATTATGCTAGTGTAACCTCCCAAGATGGCTGCTGTAGAAAAAAAAAGACCTCCCAGAATGCCTTGCTCTTGAATGTATGAATGTATGCAAGCGACGTCCTCTATCAGCACTTTTGGGAGACTTATTGCACATACCTACAAGGAAAAGGCTCAGCTATCAGACGGCGGTTATAAGGTTTAAGAAATTACCGTAATGCTATTGATGAGCCAAATGGAAAAAGAGAGTCATTTGTGTTAAGTTAACTACAGAATACAGTCGTTTATGTAACATGGATTGATGATTGTGTACATGCTAGAACCATAGGGTTGGTGCTTTGTGACCTTTTCTGTTATTTTAAATGTTTTTGTATGACACTGCGCCATTACAAACACCTTTGAGGGAGTGCATTTCTCTTGTGTTTTAAACGTGTATGCTTGCAGGTTGTTTCATATCACAAAAAGGAATGCAAGTAAGAGGAGACACATTCAATTTTGCAGTGTGCTAGCGATGTGGTGACATTGACTTGCATCCCACCTGTGCGACAAGGAGGTGGCAGGAGGACAGCTCCCTGCCCGTCTCCTCCATCTTGTGCCGGCACTCGGCCTGAAGGCTGCCCAGGTGCCGGCAGCGCTTCACCATGGACTTCACCTCTGACTTGATCTTGCTGATGTACAGGCGGGCAAGCGTGAACTCCTCCTCGATGACACCCGTGATCTCTGTGGACTGTGCACACACGTGAAGGTGATTGAGTGAGAAAGTTAGTTATACTGCACCGCAGAGGAAGGATAAAAATCCATTTTCACATGACAGCCAATAAATTGATGAATTGATTGTGCTCACCCTTTAAAATGAGTTTAATCATTGTTGCCTGAACGTAATGGCAAGCACTTTGGCATCCGTCCACAGAGCAACACACAGATGGCCATTCTCAACCCACCTTATTCAAACTCAAATTCATTTTAAATCCTCCATAACAAAGGTTGGCAGAGGATTAAAGATGGTGTGTGTGACTTTGCCAATGATATGTTTCAAAGTTTTATGATTTTTGTTCTTTATCCAAGCTAAAGCCACCTTGATTTCGACTGGTCCATCATTTCGGTGATTCTCAAATTGTGGTCCTCGGACCACTTGGGGTTCATGAAAAAATGACTGTCAGTGCAGTTCATTTGCATTTAACATTGGGGTATGATACATTTGCATGAAAGATTTGTAAAGTACCTAGATAAGTAAATACTGTATATATACTGTCGGTAGAATTATTATTTAACATTTATGTGCGAAACATTTTAATTGAATCAATATTTAAGGACAACTTTTATATATTTAACAGGGCTCCAGAGTGCCTCTAAATGTTTCCATTTTGCCAATAAAATATGCAAAGAGGCAAAGATTTTTTTTTTCATCCACTCGCACAAGCGCAAAGGATGTAGCCATATCTTTTTCTTTAATTGTATTTATTTTCTTTCTTTTTTTTTTTTTTTTTGTTTGTCGCTGAAATCATTCTGCTCTACACTGGGGGAAAAAGGATGTCGTGGTGACACAAAACGAAAACCCGAGCAAGACACACTGGGGGATAAGGACACAAAAACATTTCGAACTCAAATAGGTATGAATCAGGAGCCTCACGTCGCTAGTGTTGGCTAGCCAGATCACCGCTAGCTTTAGATTCATACCAGCTGGACCACATAACGGTACAAACGATGCAAAGTGACTCTTAGTCGCCAGATTACGTCTGATAATATACAACTGTGTGCTAAAGATGACTTAAATCATTCTGGATATTTTAGGACACCGTGCTTCAACATCGAGAAACTTGATGGTCACGTTGAAGCTTCACTTGCTTATCATGCAAATTTCCTTCCGCCCCTAAACTGAGACAAGTTCATTATTTCAGTATGCATTTCTTTTTAATTGTTTTTGTTCGGTGATTTATCGAGAGGTTTTTTCTTATGCAAAACAGAAGCCTGGGCTCCACAGGGTAACTAATCATTGCCCTCCTAAATAAAAGCTCAAGTTATGAAAGAATAAATCTGATATGATGCACAAGTACATTCATGCCAAGCAGACGCTTTTGATTTTAGTGACCTTGCCACATTTGAGAGTTTTGAAGATAAAGAAAATTAATACAGCTTTTTAATACCCAAAGCATTGTATATACTGTATATGTATCATTGTAAATGCCAAGAGCTCTTGGAAATCAAAAGTGCACATTGCAGCATTTAATTGACGGTGGTTGGTCTCAATGATAAGCCCAATTGTTGTCATACTATGACATATTTGTGGAACACACATACATATATACTGTATACAGTAGTACAGTACGGTACATAAAATGCCACAGATAGTGTTGTTTCCACTCATAGTTATGCATTCCATCTGTTCACAAATTGTGATTTTGAAGCTTTGTTGTATACAGTGTAATCGTGGCATGGTGTTCATATGCTGGGAAAAGGAAAGACAGTATGTTAAATAATTAAATGTGTGCAACTTTGGCTCCAACTGCTTAACGTGCATGAGGCTGATGAATATTTGAAAAGCGCGCCTATAAATAGGAAACCTTTTGGAAAATTTTAAATGCCGTGTCTTCCTTTCATCCTCCATTGCACACGCGCATCCGCACTTACCAGTCTGATGTCACGGGTGCCCACGATGGCGCCGAACTCGCTCAGGTCCTTCATCAACCCATTGAGGAATTCGGCGATGCGCTTCCTCTGGTGGCGGCTCGCTTCCTGGATGTGAGAAAGCTCCGCCTCCAACGCCACCAGGTGAGTCTGGAGTGGGGACAGTGAGCATCAAATCCAAACTAAACTAGAATCAAACAGATATACATTTTATTGCAATCCTAATAATAACTTATTTACTAAAACTATTATTATTACTAATATTTATAATCATTTTTCAAAATATTTTTTATTGTTTTAGTATCATTGTATCATTATCAATGGTAATAAAATAATACCTTAAATTGATAATGACAACAGTTTTATTATATTAATGAATTACATATTCGCAGAACATTGTTGCACTTTATTATATATTCAATAATAACAAGACACAAAATTATGTAATTATGAAATGACATGTAAAATTATGTATATAATTATCATTTTATTGTTATTAACAATATGTTGATCATATATTAAAAATAGTAATACAATACTTTAAATGCATCTATATAAAAAAGTTATTAGTGTATTTTTATCATATTTATATGAATCTGCCTTTACTTATTTAATACATTTTTATAATGATCACAACTATTATTATTATTAGCATGGATATGATACAGTTACCCGTGTTAAATAATGTGTGTATGTAGATGATGCTGATATAATTATTGATATAATTATCATTACCTCTACTGCTAGTGGTACTGGATTATGGTTTTTCTTGTCATGATTCCTGTTACATTATTATGCGTTCTTATATTACAGTTGGAGTTGGGAAGTTTCCAGAGCATGTTACATGTGATCAGTTAATCATGTCTTTAGACATGGTAAAGCGCAGGTGTCAAACTCAAGGCCCGGGAGCCAGATCTGGCCCGCCACATAAATTTATGTGGCCCGCGGAAGCAAATCATGTGTGTCAACTTTGATGATGCTTGCTAAAAGCTATCTCAAAATGTCAAATTGTCATGTGTAATAAATAACGTTGAGATTTTGCAGTCCTATTTACACTCACCTGAACAATAATTGAACAAACAACACACAAATAGTTGACTGATTTAGAAACTAGTAATCCATCAATTTGGTTTGTACAAGTAATAATACAAAGAGATGATTCAACATTTTTATTCGGTTTCATTGTCGTAACGGCCCTCCGAGGGAAGACGTAACCCCAAAGTGGCCCACGACAAAAATGAGTTTGACACCCCTGACAGGTAAAGCATCATGTGGCTGACTGCCCAAGGTTATTTTCGCGAGCACTGTTCTAAGGAGCTGTGAACAATTGTATGTTTATCATCACAGTCACAGTGTGAGTGCCAACATCTCATCTACGGCATTCTCTGCATACTCTCTGCACAATTCTCTCCCCTGTCCTTCTTTTCTTCCTGCCTGCTGTGGTGAAACCGGACCAGAAATGAAAATGAAGAGCAATAACTTCCTAGAAATGCGAGCCGCCAAAGTTTATGACCACTGAACAGAAAAATCAAGATTGCAAGCATGCAAGATAGGGAATGATGTGAAGCGGTTTAGCCAGGATAGACTATACGCAGAGGTGGGCATACCATAAGGCAAACATTGGCGGTTGCCTGTGGCCCCTAGATTTCCAGGGGCCCCTACATATCTCATAAACCTCATTACATGGGCGCCTTGACATAGTATATGAGCACTATATAGTGGCAGTGAACTCAACTCAGCACTTTTACAACAAACAGCACTTCGGCAATGAGTGAACAAATCTTCCAAAAAGAGGCTTCAAGTTGTTTATTGCCACTTTCAGTTGATGTTTACTGTCAAACCAAACATAAAAGAAAGACAATTACATCTTGTGAATGTAAAACACCACTTAGCTGGCTTAAAGCTAACGCTAATTTACATGTGTTTTGCCGGAGCTTCAACCCTGCAACTCACCCAACACAATCAGTGCGGAAACAACATTTCAGCGGACACAATGTAGTCTTCATCCTAGAACGCCTAATATGCTGTATTTATGGGCTGAGAAAGGAGCTGAGACATCTCAATGAAGCACACCTCATTGCAATATGATTGGCTGCTGCTCCAGGCAGCATTCTTATTGCAAATCACCTTTTCCCATTGAAATGAAAAGAAATGCCAGTAATCTGTTCCAGCTTTCTGAAAAGTGACAACAAAAAGGGTTGTAATTTAATGAGATGACAGATCACCCCGTAGTATTGTACCTTATAAAAACATTCAGTCATCCATCTATCCATCCATGTTCTTTATCCTCACAAGGGTCACGGGGCGTGCTAGAGCCTATCCGAGCTGTGTTCAGGCAGTATGCAGGGGACACCCTGAACCGGTTGCCAATCGAAGGGCGCACAGAGACGAACAACCATCCGCGCTCACACTCACATCTACGGATAATTTGGAGTGTTCAATCAGCCTGTCATGCATGTTTTAGAAATGTGGGAGGAAACCGGAGTACCCGGAGAAAACCCACGCAGGCACGGGGAGAACATGCACACTCCACACAGGAAGGCCGGAGCTGGAATCGAACCCGGTACCTCTGCACTGTGAGGTTGACACGGTAACCAGTCGTCCACCCGGCTGCCACATTTAGTCATGACACATCTAAATCGAACCACAAAGAATGAAACAATTTATGTCAATCAATTAAATGCTGCTCCTTCCAATGTGCCCACCTTGACCATGTAGGGGGAGTATAAGCCAGACATGTGGAAATGCTGTTCATTGAGGTGTTATTATAATTCCTGCGGCCTCTTTGCAGCAGCCAGTGGGTGTCCTGTCTAGAGCTGAGATGCATAATAACATCTCAACTCTTCTCTGAGCTCATCAGCACGGCACCTATATTAGTCATTCCATGCAGAGGAATTTAAAAATATGCAACTGACTGTATAGAACCCAATGGCCTTGCTGTAATTGCATGTACTGGATGAAATATCTAGGTTGCGGCGCCAGAACTCTCGGGACTAAATTACATGGAAGTAAACAAATGATTTGACCCAACAAACAACAACACACATGATGAAGAAGTTGGCTGGAAACGGGCGGCTATTGCCTCGCTGTGGCCATTCTACCTCCTTTTATTGATGGCGTGTCATTTAGTCTCGATCAGGGCATCAATTACAGCAGGATTAATGGATTTAAAAGGTTATACTGTCATTTTTTTTTCATCCCAAAGCATTATCATCATCCATCTGCAGCAATGTTTAACCAACCCCTTAAAATGCAGCATCATCCAGTTCATCTCCATCGTGGGTCTTTTACAGGTTGCCCCCCTTTATCATGACACAAAGTCAAACTCAGTGGATTGATAATTAACTGAAATTGAGACTACTGGATAACAGAAGAGATTAATGGAAGGTGATGCAAGATTAGGATGATGATGAATGAGGTGCGCCATCGGGCCATTGGTGCGGATTGGAGGCGTACCAAACTGGCAGTGACACTGAGGGATGTCGAGGCCTCCTACACCAGATGACGTCCCGTGAGAACAAGATGGAGTCAGATGAGGTGAAAGCGACAGGTGGAGATACTGGTGACGAGCACATTAATATTGCATATAACAAAATGTGATTTAAAAAAATATTGCGTGACACGTAGAGAAGCTTGAGTGGGATAATGCAAGGGGGAAAAAAAGGACTTCAAAAAATATAGCTAAATCATTGGTATGTTTGTCAATTATATTCTTAATATTTATCTACAGTATGCATGTGATATACTTTTTCACTTACATGAGGTGAAGAGGAGCCGATACAAGAAAAAATACTAAAACTTTGAACTATTTGGAAAAAGATTCAAACTGTATTTGTTTTCCAATTACCGGTAATTAAGACTTATATCTGAACATTATTTTCTATACAAAAAGTCAACCTTCTCTCTCTCTCTCTCTCTCTCGCTATATATATATATATATATATATATATATATATATATATATATACACACACACACGCACGCACACGCACACGCACACGCACACATACAGTACCGGTATGTAAAATTTTGTATTTTCATTCACTTGTAAGAAAAACATGTATGAGTGTAATGTAGTCTACTGGACTAAACCATCTAACAATTCTAAATATTTGGTAAAA
>CAAKHF010012209.1:6349-23383 GCA_901007745.1 Hippocampus kuda
GTAGATAATAACAGAGAGTGAGTGATGTGACAGAGGAGGAAACAGAAAAAGGAAACACAGCATTGGTTTCCGATCTGTCTTTTCTCTCAACTTTCGACAACTTTTTGGGATCAGGTGTGTAGTTAATGTTATTAATGTTCACAGCCAATATCTAACAAGCAGCATTATACTAATGCAGATTTTGATAATCTGGAAATAAATAGCAAATCATAACTCATAAAATGTAACACTAATATATATATATATATATATAACTTACAGGTGTTTGCAGAACTTGTCTTCAGAAGTTTCTTTCATGAACTGCTTCATCACTCTCTTTGTTTCCTTAAACTCATCCAAAAAGACATGACATGCTGATCAGTGAGGAGAATGGGTGCTGATCACTCACTGAGCAGCGCATGCTTATGAATGCTACACACAAATGTGTCGACACATAATGGAACCATGGTCATGTTTGGCATTAGAAAAAACAAAAAAACAAAACTTTGCCGACGCCTCTTATTATTATTATTATTTTTTTTTAACACTTGCTACAGTTAGCCGAACAGTGGATTGTTTCTTCAAAATTTCTTTGGGACAAGAAAAACGGTTGGCGACAAGTACAAATATTTACGAATATGTCGGCTACCTTTTACGAACCTTGAGGAAACCCTAAATTCACTCCGCGTTCGCTCCTCAGTAAGATACGGGCTTTGGGTAATCATCTCCAAAGCTTTTGTAGCAAACGTTTTTTTTAATATCATGTGAAACAGGGTTAAGTGTTCTGAGGGAGAATCTGTCTCTCTTTGAGAGTTTGAACAGAGTCGCTTCAGGATACAAAAGCAGAGAAACATAAGTCCTGAATCTTATCTCCAGGAGAGACCAAAGCTATAGAAAGAAGAAACAGATCTGATGTCTTGGAACTCAGATGAGCTCCATTGGAACAAAGTAACAACGTCCTATCTTTGTGCTTATTAAAAGACAGTTGTCTGCTTCACCTCATGATAGATGGAGCATCCTAATCTTGCAACTGTTGTGCTCATTTGCACTTAGTTTCACGGTGTTTGATAACTGCAAATGGTGGCTGATGGTCCAAATCTGCAAATCAAGTGAATCACCTATCTGAAAATGTCTTGCCTGGTTATTGAGTTGAGGGGCCGCAAAACAGAGAATTGTCACATTCAAGCGACAATGCTGCATTGTCCTGTATAATTTGTCCGGTTCCGTTATTTAGTTGAATCTGTTGGTTGATTATAGAGCTGCAGTTATCGTAATCTGGCCTAAATACTCCAAAGTGGAAATGCAATGTACATAGGAGTTAACTATGAGAGAGTTATAATATGACAATTTGAAGGGAAGAGTAGCACTCATAATTGAATCAATCAATTGTATTTCTGCAACCCCCCCAATTGTTATTATTCAGACCTTTTTCTTGAACCCTTCCATCTGGTCTTCACCGTACCAGACGGATTCATACCTTGTCACCACAATGTGGTTCAAATCCCTCTCCACAACATTTACGCTCATGTCCCTTGCAGCAGTGGTGAGCAGGCGAGAAAGCACCCAAACACAGGTGCAAAGACACAGAACGAGCCAGTGGTAAGAAAGGAGGCCAGAGGCTTTTTTGTGGAGCATGACTGGAAAGGCATTCAACCACAGCACCCCAGTACCCGTCCCAGCTGAAGCCTGTCCTCTTGCACAAACGACCGTACATGTGTGTATGATTTAAAAGTACAATGATGAAAAGAATAAGCCTTCACTTTGAGCCAAGATAACTGTCCCTAGTGTGTGAGCTTTACCGCCCCCCCCCCCACCACCACCATGCACTCTCTCTCACTCTAGTCTGTGTGTGTGTGTGTGTGTGTGTGTGGGGGGGGGTGTATGTGTGTGTGTGTGTGTGCGCGTGTGTCATTGAAAGGTATGGCTGTAGTGTTGTGTTGGCTTGGCTGACTGTCTGCGGTTGTGCAGCGGTGAGAGAGAGTTTTTTTCGGGGGAGCGCAGAGCGGGCGTTTCTGCAGAAATCCCTGAGAAATGTTCCTTTTGGATCCATGTCCTTGCTTACATACCGCCCTCCCGACTGTCTTTCATTGTCCGTTTCATTTCCCCTCTTAAGGTTTCACTTAAAAGTTAAGAAAAGCGGAGTCATAATGCATCACTTGAACGTTCACTGACGAGATTGGGGAGGCGGCGAGGAGTGGGGGGGGGGGGGGGGGGGGGGGGTCAACCGGGAACCATGGCATAAACGGGCAATGGGGGCTAAGCATCTTATTTTAAAACAGATGTTTACTGACTGTTCAAGACAGTGTCCTTCAGTCCAATTTCCACTTTATTTAGGTCAGAAAGAATTGCTGTAGTCTTTCTTTCACTCATCCAACCACCATAACTTGCACTCATTTCTATGGGCATCAATTCAACCACCCAAATGATGTGAACCAAGTCCAAACACTCCTAATTTGAGCCATAATCTTCCTTGATTCACACCAAATTCTTCTTCCTCGAGCTACATTCCAGCATTCTGCAGCCTGATGGATTCTTTTCCGTGATCTGTTCAAACCACCATCAATAACAGACAGCCCCTTGTGTTCCTCACCTGTTGAAAGTGACATTTCTTGTCGTGCATGGCATTGCAACTGGCTAATCCCAATTTGATCCAATAATGTGCGGGAGAGCGCGCGCGCACGCGCGCGCGACAGAGAGAGAGAGAGAGAGAGAGAGAGAGAGAGAGAAGAGGAGGGAGGAAGGGAGGATTGATCCGCGTCTGTTAAAATCTTGTTCTGGTTTTCTTAGAGTGAGGTCTGTGCCTGCCGACGTGCCTCTCCCGTGCAGCCCCCTCAACGAGAGCTGTTTATGCTAAGAGTCTGGCGTTTTTTTTTTGTAAAAAGAAAGAAACATCTGCATAATAGCAGGAAAGTGGATAAAACCACAGAGCTGGCCTCGTTTTTTTTCTTTTCGTTTTGTCGTTTCTCAAATGTGACTGAAAGAGAGGGGCAGCAAAAGAAGGAGGCGAAGGAGAAGAGAGTTGCTGTAGGTTTTGGACTGCGAGTGGAACTGTCAGTGTGATTTTGGGTAACCGTTTGCAGTGTTCAACTTTTTATTCCTCCGCTAGCCTGGCGAGCTCGACCCCTCTGCTCTTGCAACGCGGAGCTGTTTTTTCTCTCTTTCCAAGCGGGGAGACTTTCGTGCTTTCCCCCCTCGCGCTTCATAGGAACAGCTTTAACTTTCTAGGTTTAAAACAATAAATACAACGATCGGATTGCATTTTCCCCCTTCAAACATTTTGGAGGTGATGTCATCGAGCTGTGTTTTGGCTGGTATTGTATCGAGGAGGCGCAGGGAGAAGTGTTGCAGCCCGGCGGCAATCAGCGGCTGAGGGCGGCGGGCAAGTCCGGAAAATCAGGTGCAAAGTGCGGCTGTCATTTCCTCCCCGAGTCCGCCACCCAGTCGCAGCTGCTCCCCGACCGCCTCAGCTACCCCCTCCCTCGTCACGTCCCTTCAGCAGACTACTCTGAGCTGGACCGCTGCAGGACCTCAAAGACATTTGCGACGGACACGCTGGTGTCACTGGAGCGTCAGACAAGCGGAGGCATCGCGGGTGAGCCGACATGACCGAAGGTACTTTGCATCACCCTGCGCCCGCAGAGCCTCCCTCTCCCACCTGCTGTGTGCGCGAGCATCATTCTCACGTAGACAAGAAGCTCCAACAGTTACTGGACCTACTGAGCCGGGACTGAAGCTCATTTGCCGCTGTCATCTCGGTGCGAACCCACCACCTCCGGCGTAGTGCGCATTCCCACTTACGCACCAGACGGTTGGATTACGCATGCCATTACGCGCGCGTTGCATCGTTCCACGGAGTTTGACAATCTGTAAGTAGAGCACGTGATTTCACCTGCTTCGTCCTTTGTCGGGGGCGCGCATCATCTGAGGCTCATCATTTTGCGCCCCCGCCCACTAGCCCCCGGCGTGGACAGCTGTTCGAGGTTGCCCTGCGGTCACAGTGGCCCGGCTACTGCGGCCTCAAGCACCAGTTCACCCACGGCCGCTTATTTATTCTCCACGCTGTGGGAACTGGGCCACGCCGTCGCCGATGCCAACTGGAGTGGCCGCTCACTCTTTGACTCTGCCTAACATCCACCGGATTTCAACCGCAGAGGCAAACTCTCCGGACTGTCGGACTGGCTCAGGCCGAGCGAGGAGACTGACTCTGGGCCAAGTTCCATAGTGGAGGGGGGAAGCGATGTGGTCCCTTCTTTCCACGCTGACCGTCTTGTAAGTCTGCCTTTTTCATCTCTTTATCGTGCAGAAATCAGATCTCTCTACTCAGTCTCCACCTTGTGTTTCAACGACTTTCAAATAAGCCGAGCAACGCGTGAAGATGATGGTGGGGTTGCAGTGTCAAACGATTACATCACTCCTCATCAGTCCCGGTGGAAAACATACCAGGAAAGTCCTGTTTTGATTGGCTGACAGTTTGGGGTCACTAGGTCACATTCGGGTCTTGTGTTACTCATAAAAGCTGCCATAAACATCTCCATCACCGTCTACGCTTACTTCAGGGATGGCCAAAACTTGCTCGACAATGCTGTTTTCCCATCTGCAGTTTCTTTTTTTTTTTCTGCCGAAAATACTTTTGACTCAAGTAACAAACTTTATCTAGTGGGATAGGAACGGGATAAGGTGCCAAAAGCAAATGTGAGGGAGGATGCATACTCAGGGGGCTGCTGCTTGCCCATTCGAGGTGTGTCTTCTTAAAAGCCGAGAGGGATTTATTTTTCTTTTCTTGCATCGGCTCTGCTTCTCCCACATGGCAGCCCTCGCCAGATACTTCTCATTCCACTCGCAACCTGGGCAGGGTGTGTTTCGTTGCCGCTGCCCTGCCTGCATCCCGCTGTCTCCATTTTTACCCACCGAACTGCCTACATCTGTCTCCTTGACTTGCATGAAACCATTTTTTCCACAGATGCTCGCTGAGATAAAACTTCGAATTAACAACTGATGAATGACGGCGCCTCTGGCAGTATCTGAGGACGAGCAGACCGACTGTTTAGTCTGCTGGTTTTAGTTAAGGTCGACCAAAGCCAATCATCGAGCCATTCATTTCCCTCTTGCCTATCACTTTACCGCAGACATTTATGGATTTATTTCCTCTGCCCAGAAAACACAGTTTCACCATTTTATCAAAGTCTGGTATGCAAAGGGAAAAGGTCCTAACCGCAGCAACCTGTTGCTACTCTCTTAAAAGCCGCAGCTCCACTTTGAGGCTTTCTCTAACTATTGTTCCACAGTCAGGCCTGTTCCTGCTGATACCACTCACACACCCACTTGCCTTACCGCCGCCACAGAGGCCCACAGACTAACATCCAACGTGCTGAGGCCCGCTGATGCAGTGTCGGCCTACCGCTCTAACCACGACTACACACAGCTGAAACCACCGTCCTGTATGCTGAGTCCCAGCAGGCCGATCGTGCTCTCTTCACACTGGTGCTCGCTCGTTCGCTCTGAGGCTGGCTCATCTGACCGCGGTCTTATCCCGGTGCATCTGCGGGGACGCAGGTTCATGATGTCAGAACTTTTGCTTGTTTTGGCAGACAGCCACCGCACACCGGGCTTTCCCTCTCCCCCAATACCTCCGCTATGTCATTGCTGTGGCCAGCCCTTTTTCTTTTTGCTCCTACTCTGTCCTTTTCTCATCCCTCCCCCGACCCCCGACCGCTCCCCGCTTTCCTCTCGCCTCCGCTCTGTGGCTGGCATAACACGGAGTGTCTGTGGTTTTTGTGGGAGCGGGGAATCCAGTGTCGAGGCACTTTTCCTGCAGTGTCTTCGACGGCAGTGCGGCAATGGTGTTTTAACAGCTGACAGTCCTCACGATGCACAGGGGCTCAGGTTTTTTTGGCAGTGTACGTAAAATGCGAGGGCCAACACGGCATTGCCCCTGACGTCTGTGTCTATTAGAATGACTGAAGAGTCAACACAGCAAAGTATGCGCTGTCAGAAAAGGGGATACAATATGTCTGTGTAATTTCTCAGTCATCCACGTCATGGTAATCGACTAAGCGTGAGCTGAAGGCGACTGGATTTAGAAATTCGGAGCCTTTTGGATGAAAGGCGAAACATTTTGAACAACCAAGAAGAATTGAATTTGTCTCGGATTGATTGATGAGTTCTACGGAAGGAGGCATTGCTCCCCCTATATTTTTTTTATCTATTCTAATGTACTACGAAGTGCCAAGAAATTGACTCTCGGCAAAATCTTTGCACTTTTTTCCAAAGCCAGAGCAGTACATGTATTTGCCCATGTCATGCAAAAATGTACCAAATGTGTTTCTACTAGATTAGAGATGCGAGAATATCTCTCTGAATGTTATCCTGTTTTGGTGCCAATGTAAAAATGCACCGAGTAATGTTGCCCTGCGGAGCTGGCATGGAGTGGAAGTCGGCCTGAGCTAAAGTCATGTTAGACCACAAATCGAGTCCGATTCGCTGCTTGTGGCCAAATAGCCCATTTCGGATTCTTAACAACCAGTTAATTCATGGACAGTATGCAGCAATGGTTGTTTTAAAGTGCTATATAAATAAAGTTGAGTTAATCTGTTAATTATGATAGCCGTCACTAGTGCCAACCAGTTACCGCGGCCCTCAAGGAGTAAACTTTTTTTTGTTTACTCCTTGAGTGCCGCGTGTGTCAAAAAGAGGAGGGGTATGAAGCAAGAGGATGCAATGAGATACATTTGTCAGAGTCCGGCGCTGGTGGTGACTTATGTTGTGATGCGCATGACTTGTATCCTCTTCCCCTTTCTTTCCCGCTATTGATCTTTTTGTCTCCTTCTCATGCCTGACCAGACCACACACTGTGCTTATACAGTCCCTACAGTTCTTTATTCCTACGGACAGATGCAGCCTTTTGTAGTCCCCCTCCTCTCCCTCTCACGTGAACTTCTCCTTCTATTTCACCTTTTGGTATTCTTTGCTAGCAGCATTCCCTGGCAATTTCTTCTTGCATCACCTTCTCTCAAGCCCTTTGTGTCCCAGTCAGACGGTCCCTCCACCGCTATCTCCCAATCTCAGAAATGGGCCACATGTCTTTGCTTCAGCCCAGCTGTCAGCTGCCTGCTCCTCCTGTATACACACATCTGTGTGCATGCCCATGACAGTGCGGAGGAGTCACCTCACTGAGTCCAAACATAAACCGGGAGGCAGGAAAATGATAGGAGAGCGACAAAGAGGTGGAGGAGAGATAAGGAGGACAACAAGTCAGCGAGAGAGAGTGGAGTAGAGATGGAAGAGGCATGCAGAGATGAGGTGGGGAAAGACAAGATTGGTAGAATTGCTTTTCACTTTCCACGCGTGGTTCTGAAAGTCATCAAGTCACTAATGCGGAGCAGCTCAAAGACGACCAGATTTTGCAGAGTACCATTCGAGCGCTTTAAATAACAAATGATAGCTCCAAGGTTTCTGCTCTAATCTTAGATAAATAGAGATATATCTTCATTGAAAAAAGAACCAGCTGTTCCTGTCATGAGTCTCAAATAGTACAAAGTTGAGGTGTAACACAAAGAAGCAGTGTGACGGACGACACACTCGTGACTCGTGCATCACCGTATTATTCCTCCAGAAATGATTTTTTTTCCGCACATTTGGGAGCTCATGTTCTCACTTATTCATAGCATTTTGAATTGGTCCCACAATCCACTCCTGGCCAAAACCACATCATAGCCCGGTGTGCACCTGTAGTCCAGCCCAGCTGTCTACATATCCACAGCAGCCAAATAAACCGACTCATTGCCTCAGATGTCCCAACCAAAACATTCTATTTGTCTCGGCATGTTTGCCATTCTATGGTCAAGTCGGGTCATTTGGAGGCCAGATTTTGGCATAGCCCCGGTCAGAACTTTGGGCTCGGAAAGAAGTCAGGTAGCGTAACTATAAACAGGGCTATGGGTGTTGCCAGTCTGCTGATGCCTGGACATTTGCCTGTCTGTATGTCAAGCCGCTGTGCCAGCCAGCAATGTGAGCAATTGGCCAATAAAGCAAAAAGCTGTTGAACAGAGGGTACCGCGGGCAGGGAGGGAGGTGGGGGATGAATGATGGTGTCATGCTTGACACTCGCAGATGTCAATGTTTTGTTTTTTTTCAAACTATTGCTCTGTTTCGACTATTTCCAGATGTATCCAGATGTTGCTGGTGATGTGCAATCCATTACAGGTGAGAAGCATGACAAGGAGGAATTTTACAGTCGTAAAGAGGAGTTGTAGTTTAATGTTGGTACACTTACGTGTTTCCAACAGGTACTCGGTGTGGATGGGGTCAACTTCAGTGTGCATGTGGAGAACCAGACACAGGTGCGAGACACCATGAGTCGACGACACCACCGGGTTTACCAACTCTACAGTCGCACCAGCGGCAAACATGTCCAAGTGCTGGGACGCCGAATCAGTGCCCGGGGAGAAGATGGAGACAAATATGGTAAGATGCACTCACACAAGTACAAAGCGACGGCGGTCAAACAAGTGAATGCATGAACAGGTGTAGGCGGCAGCTGTGCATGCCTCCCCAGGCTTTGGCACAGGGCATTGGAGATTGTACAAGGACCTTATCGACTGGTTACTGACTCGGTGATTCACAAGCGAGCAAAGGATGGAAAGAGGGCGAGAGAATAAAGGTGTCTGTGCGAAATAAAGAAAAAGGTGTGAGTTAGTTCGAGGAGAAGGCTGGTAGGCGGTGTCAGACCTGATGTTAGAAGCCCATCTTCTTCATCGATTTTTCCATTGATTTCTCATCCTCGCTGCTGTCTCCTGTGGATTTAAAACAGCAGGCTTGGCTTCCCCTCCCTGCCTCCCCCCTTCCCTTTCCACTTCGATGCTTTAACACTCCCCGTGTCCATCCCCCATTTCATCCTCCTCTCCACCTTGAAGGTAATTATGCCTGAACCCATTCTTAAACTTCGCGGAATCGATGGGCACTAGCAAGCCTGGAGTTCATATTTCTTTAAATGCTCCTTTTGATGGTGGTGGTTGTATTGTATCTCTCCACCATTCACAAAAGTGTTGCTAACATTCCACCTCGAGCAATACAGTGTCTACTGCAAATGTTTCAGAACGCATTCCAAAGACTAAAAGATATCGGGTATTGTGTCTGAGGCATGCGCAACGATGTAAGCGAGCTGAAGGGATATGAGAGGAGAGTTGGGGGTGGGGGGAGAGAAAGGAAGAGGGCAAGAGGGAAGAAGGTATTGATTTCTTTTGACCCCTTTGTTGACTAAGGTCATCTAGGAACCATTTTAGGGATTTATTTTTAACCAGGTCCAAGCGCTCTTTGAGAATGGAAGTGATATTGCCCACAAGGATGAATGTATGCCACACTGTATGTGCACAAATTGAGAGCCAGTCAAAGGCTTCTCTTGCTCTGCTGCGCATGCTCAAAATCGCCATTGCCATCTGTTTTGTTTTTTATGAGGCTAATTTGTAGGCATCAGCCTCACATCTCAGTTGAACTGCCTTATCTTGAAGCCATTTATTTGTCTAGAGACGTAGAAGAAACGGAAGGTTCCATGAACGGCATAAAAAAATGTTTGGGCCGTTTACTTATACCTGAGTACCCAAAACAAAAGGAACCAAGAAATGACACAGTACTGCTTCTGTGCTCTGACAATGTCAGTGGACAAAATTGTACCAAAGT
Source organism: Hippocampus kuda (assembly GCA_901007745.1). NCBI lineage: Eukaryota > Metazoa > Chordata > Actinopteri > Syngnathiformes > Syngnathidae > Hippocampus > Hippocampus kuda. Next base: position 16,004 of record CAAKHF010012209.1, read on the forward strand.
CAACGGATTTCTCGAAACAAGGTTGACGGGAACTCTCTTTCTCCAACGCAACTTTGAATCCATTTGCCTCTTGCCAATTTCAGTCATGTTTTAAAGCCCTGTTTTCTGTTGTTTTCTCTCCATTACCGCCACTTACAAATGTCTTTGCTGGCCAGTCAAGTGGATGCAATAATTGCAGCTCCATCAATTCGGTCTCAGAAGAGATCACTTATATTCGGTAGGTCTTTTGATAATGAAAGCAACAAAAACAATGGATACCACCCTGAACTGTACTCTCTTCTTGTGTCACTGCTTTTTGGAAAAGACGAAAATTGTAGTTGGTCTTGATGGTGTAGTGGTTCATTAGCGTGTCTCCAGTACAGGCAATGCGGATTTACAGGATGATTTTCAATTATTGAAGGTGTGGATGGTTGTCAAACTCTTCAAGGTGCATCGGAAAAAGTTCAAAGGACTGGTGTTACAAAAGATATATTTCAAAGTTTTCCCCTTCAGAGTAATTCCCATAGAGTCTAACACAATCTCCCCATCTTTTTCTGCCACTATTTGATGTACTCTTGGAAAGATTCTCTCGGGATCCTTTGTTGCTCTGTAGTCATGGCCATTTTGATGCCTGAGACTCTTTGTTGACCTTCTTTAGCGGGAGGAGAAATCACACGGAGCCAGGTCAGGTGAGCAGTGACATTGCTCCAGCATTGCACGTTTCTTCTCGACCAAGAAGTGTCAAATTCCCAGGGCCTCCTTAGGGCACATCTCCAGCCTCTTCTCGCACACTGAACAAGGCAACCACCCTTAGGATAGCTTGGATAGATGTGCTGGTTGAATGTCTACCCCACAGTGAAGGGAAAATCTCGGAGTTTGGATTTAAATTACAGGGGTACCTCAGTTTACGAACATAATTGGTTCCCAGAAAGTGTGTGTAAGGCGAAAAGTTCTTATTCCGAACATTTAATTCCCATAAGAAACCATTAAAATGAGAATAATCCGTTCCCAGGTCCCCATAAAAAATAATTTTCTACTAAATAAGCCTTAAAACTACACAAAAATATACCTTATTTTATGTATAATAAATGTGCAATTGTATTGTAATTAAAGAAATACTGTACACTGTACTGTATAATAAAGTCGTTTTATTTTCCTTTGTGATGGTATTTGATGGGTTGATGGAATGGAGTGGGAGGAGGGAGGGAAGGGAGGGAGTGACTGTTTGGAAGGAGAGTCACCTTCCATGGGGACTGTAGGTCACTCAACCTCCCGTGTGGCTTCTCTTCTTTGCTTCTTAGGAGACTCTTGATCCTTTTTGCTGACTAAAAATGGTAGACCCAGCGTACTGGTACTGTGACGCTAAGTCACGCAAACGCACACCTCGTTCGTGTTTTTCGATTATGTCCTTCTTCTGCTCGATCATAATTTTCGTCTTCTTCGGCTGAACACTAACCTGTGGTGGGGTCTTTTTCGGTCCCATAATCGCAAACGTGCACTCTATATGGACCAAAATGTCGCTCAAACAAATCACGTCCGCACACAGAGAAAGGTGGTGACAAACTGGGACGCCGTTGAGCGTGCGTAAGCTTCTCGTTGCTGCCACCGTGGCACTGCTCGATCGCGTGGTTTGTTCGTCCGCCGAAAACTAGTTCGTCCGCCGAGACTATATGCTCGCGAATTTAATGTTCGTGAGGCGAAAAGTTCGTAAACGGATGCGTTCGTCAGCCGAGGTATCACTGTATATATTTTGTAACGCTAGCCCTGGAACATTTTTTTGTGACACGCTCGGTCAATGACTCCAGCGACCAGTCCAAGATGTAGTCAGCCATATGGAAGTGGCTGTGCGGATGCAAGTGGGTCTGTTTGATGTCACATGGAATAAAATGTCAGGTAGAGATCTCTGTTGACACCCACACATTCCCCTTGTTTTCCTTGGCTCTAATGTCTGTCTGTCCCTCTGTCTGTCCCTTCACAAGCCCAGCTCGTAGTGGAGGCGGACACCTTTGGTAGCCAGGTGAGAATCCGGGGCAAAGAAACCAACTTCTACTTGTGCATGAACCGCCGGGGCAAGCTGGTAGGAAAGGTAAGAATGACTTTCGTTGACATCACCGTGTCCAACACAAAATGATTGTGATGCACTGTCCTGATCAGCCTCTCTCTGTTTCTCCTTTCTGCACACGTGGGTGCCCGTGCTTCCTCTTTCTCAGAAGGCCAGTAACAGAAGCGCCGACTGTGTTTTTGTGGAAAAGGTTCTGGAAAACCACTATACAGCTCTGATGTCCGCACGCTACACGGGCTGGTATGTGGGCTTCACAAAAAGAGGGCGCCCTCGCCGCGGGCCCCACACGCTCCCCAACCAGCAGGATGTACACTTCATGAAGCGTTTCCCGCCTGGGGAGCAACCTGACCTCACCACACCATTTCGCTTCACCACCATCAGCAAGAGAGGCAAGAGGGTGCGTGCTACTGGACCTCGCTAACGGCGGCAAACGCCCGAACTCAAGTTGCCTGAAAGCCTTGACCTGAGCCTGCCAATGGCTGAACCAGTCAACCAAAAACCATTCGCATTCCACTGAACAACTCGCTTTGTTGGGCCAAACATTGACTAGAAAACTTGATGAATCATTCATGGGGTTTCTCTTTAAACCAACCTTTTTGCCACTACAGCCCCGTAGTTGTAGAGCATTTCTTTTTTTTCCCCTTCCTGGGACCAACTGGACCCTTGGTGGTCCATCACTGGAAGCGATATGGACCTGGTCTGCTTCCCTTCACAGACCAGAACTATTGACAGAATACCTGAAGGGCGGCCAAAAGTGTCCAAGGCTCACGGCTCCACAAAGGCCTTCATTCCACAACCACAAAAAACACATGGCCTTTTTACATCTCCTGCTGTGGACCAGCTGGACAATATCAAGAATGGAATTGCAACTGGCCCATACAGAGAGAGGACAAGGCTGAAAAGGGGTGAGTGGGTGCTCAGTCTAGAGGGAAAAGACTGCAACGTGGACAAAGGGATAGAATGATCTGCACAAATCAAGGACCAATCATGGACTCCTGACATGTGACACACTTGTTCCTCTCAGCGCTAGATCGGTGGGAACCTGTGAGAGTTATTGATGGATGAATGGATCAGTGAGGGAACGGGGCGACGGACTAACTGAACACATGCATATCTGTAAGAGCAAAATCGAAGAAATGAACGCGTGTTGTGCGTGTGTTTGTGCAAGCGCATCAACAACAAGCATGAGGGAAGCGAGATCACGAGGGACTTTGGAGACTCCGACGTCAGGAAGCAACTGGAATGTATAGAACAAATGTACCAAAAAAAAAAAAAAAAAAAAACAATCAGCCATTAACAGAACACCAAACCAGTGAGCAACCAAAGACAACTGAGGGCCTTCTTCAGAACTCCTCCCTTTTACCATGACCCACAGAGGACACAGCACCCTCTGCTTGGAAGTGCACGGGGCTGATGATGAGCACAGAGGAGGAGCACACGAGGGAAGGTGCCTTCTCTATAAGCATTACTATAGAAACGACCCCCAGGGGATGATGCTCCTGTGCGATACCGTGGACACAGAATGCTGCTACCAGGACATTCAATGCAACAAACCAAAGTCTCATGCGAACGCCCATGAGAACAAATTATTAAAGGGAACAATTTATTGAAAGCTATATATAAAACAGAAACACGAAATAAGCAATCCTACTATGATGGCTAGTATAATTATTATGATAAAATTATTTCATTTATTTATTTCAGCTATGTGTGCAGCAGTCTTTCTTGACTCAGTAAACCTTACAGAACCTTTCCATGTGTCTCTGAAGTGATTTGTCCTCACATGACACATACACACAACAAAAGGCCCTGTCATTCAGGATATATTGAGGCTCCTTAAACATGAAAAGTCCCACATGAGAACATCAAAACAAAACAAAAAAACCCCCAAAACACAAAAAAAAAAAAAACCCATCGCTACAATAATGAAAAGAGTGACGCTTGAATGCGCAGGGCATGCAGCGGGTGTGGCCTGAATAACTGTGCTACTTGTGTGCTGCGAGACAAAAAGATGCAGATTCAAATACATTTACATGAAATCTGGGTGAAAGGGCCAAACTGAAAAGACAGAAACATGAGAGGATCCTATGAGAATAAAGTAAAAAAACTACGAGAAAAAAAACAGTTCTGTATACTGGTCGGACAACTTTCACATCTGTGCACTAGTCTAGTACTACAATTGCAGCACTTGCTGTGAAGGAGAATTTTAGAATGCCACGAGTAGTACGAGTGGCACACAGTGCAGTTTTTTTTCCTCAACTTGTTGCTGTCCTAAGATGACAGAGCTGTCCTACTCGTGAGGACAAAGGGCGTACTCTTCATCCATCAATTTCTAATCCACTTTTCCTCACGAGGGTCGCGGGCGAGCAGGAGCCGATCCCAGCTGTCTTTGGGTAGTGGGCGGGGGACACCCAGAACTGCTCGCCAGCCAATCGCAGGGCACACATTCGCGCTCACAATCACACCGAGGGACAATTTAGTGAAACCAATTAACCTACGGGGGATGTTTTTTGGAATGTGGGAGGAAACCGGAGTACCCGGAGAAAACCCACGGAGACACGGGGAGAACATGCGAACGACACACAGGAAGGCCGGAGCCAGAATCGAACTCTGCACCTCTGCACTGTGAGGCCGACGCACTAACCAGTCGACCACCGTACCGCTAAAGGGCGTACAAGTACGTGGATTTTAAATTGTTCAAATTTACTAACTGTTGGTTCACTTTTTGAACTTAATTTCAGGGGACCACAGTGGAAATAAGTCATTGGGCATTATTGTGGTTTTATCCTCGGTGATGTCTGATTGAGTGACTGGAAATTTTATTGTGCTGTTGTCTGTGCTAGTAAAATATTCAAAATCAATCAATCCATTTATCAGTCAATCAATCAATTAATCGGATAGCAAGGACATCTATTAAATGATCCAACGGCTTGCCATACGACTATTGAACGTAACAGGCTGACTACTACGACTACTCCTCTTACTACTGCTACTATTTATGATTTTAAACAGATGTACATATGGTGATGTCAAATGTCACTCATTCTCCAATTTTCATCCGACATTAACTTTTCAATTCGGAAACCGTTGCGCAGGCACTAAAAGCTGTGTGTTGATTTCTTCCCTACAGTGTGAAGCACCCAGTAAGGAAAACACGCCCTATTGTGTTGGAGTTGATTCTCTTCTCATCTATCCCCCGTCAGCCTCCCCTTCCTTCCATGTCGTAGCAGGAGGTCATTGAAGAGATGTTGCTGCCAAATGACCCAATCATGCTGGCAGACACAAACAGCTGACTCAGGGGGGAAAGGGGTCGTGCCAGAGGATTCCTATTACAAGACAACAGGAATCGGTGTGGAGGCAGGAGGGCAACGAGGCTGTGGGATAAAGAAGAGCAAGTCAGGGGTGTCGGTGGGCCCATTTGTTCATTTCTGAAACAATGTTCCAGTCGCATTCGGGGAATGATGGAAATATTTTGCGTAGCCAAACCCAAGAGTGGAAGGTGTATGGTAATCACGTCGAGGAAGGAATGTCAAACATTTGTGTGAGAACGGAGCAGTGACCTGAGAGCTGCAGGAATTATGGGCCAAAATCCCACAGACCCAGCGGAAGCACACACACCCATACACGGACGTGATATACCAAGCACATGAAACGCGTCACGCATGACTCTTAAAAGTGTAAACCGAGAAACACAACGACATGCAACCTCCACAACAAACCCCACCCTCTTCAGCGCACAATAACATAGCCACGATCTCATACAGCAGTCTTGCTTCATGCGCACTGTTGTATTTATTCAAACATGCATTCTTCTCTAAGTTATACAAGATGGTGTGTGTGGCCTACTGTAACAGGTTGTTTCTGATTTCACTGTGGGAATCGAGCGAGTTAATATTGCCATCTAGTGGTTACTTTTCCACATTCCAATTCACGCCATGCGCACATTTGGGCAAATACTGTAGATGCAAAGGAAAAGTATTCACATTAAATCTGGAGTTTAAGTTGTTTTGAGTGAACGCCATGTTGCATCAATCTTAAGCAAACTTTTCATTGTGATTTCACATTATCGAAAGCATTCTAAGAAATTTACTGAACGGATAAGGTCGTACTCGCACATGACAATGGCACATGTCAAAATGCCAAAATATGCATCCATTCAAAGGTCTTCAAACACAATAACCAAATATAATTCACTTACATAACTTTTCTTTCTTTAAGTCAGTAATTTTGGGCTTAATGGAATATCAAACCATGTAACAGATTTTTACTTGAAATTGAGTGATTTTGAATTATTTTACATTTCTACCATTCTAACAGTGACTAGTAGAAATGTACAATCAGACTTAACAAGTATTGCCAGCAGAAGAGGTCCCAAAAAAAAAGAAAAAAAAAAGTTCTGATAAAATCTCCATTTATCTGGTCAGAAACACGACTGAATGCTTTGCAGGTTTTCAAAAACGACAAATCTCGTGACTTTTGGTTCATTTCTTTCATGTGGAACGTTTTTGTCACACAACCGAACCAGCATTTTTATAAGCTCTTTTCCAAGGTCTGTTCTCCACCGAGTTAAAGGTGTTAGCCCAAAATTCTTCAGATTGTCAAATGGTTACTCAGGCCAGCTGAGCCGCTGCCTTCCTGCTTCGTTTTATCTTCAGTTCATCACTTAAAAGTCATCATTTCACCTCAGTTTCAGCATAAATGTTTGAGAATCTGCAAGATGAAAAACGTTCTCTCGGCTAGAAAAGACATTTTATTTCGTCTCGTATTTGCAAATGGGGAGGAGGCAGAGGGCAAATCTGCCCACACTTTCCACCCAAACACACAACAGAACAATAGACACTCATCCGCGTTACAGTTGGCTCAACACTCACTGTCAAGTACTTTATTCACAATAAGGTCATTTTCTTCTTTAAAAAATCATTTTAATATACAACACAATTTTTAACAAGACAAATCTGTTTACAACTAAATTTGAATGAATTCCAGCTTCTCTCATAACCAAAGCAAGCTCAAATGTGGAGTGGGAGGAACAGACAAACGAACGAAGTGAAGTTAGAAGAAAGAATGACGAAAGACAGCAAAAAAGGGTTGAGGACTAGTATGAATTTTGTACTAAGAACCAAAACATACCGAAATAAAATTAGAAAAAAAAAACAATTATAAAAAAAAAGTAAGAAAATAAGGGTTAAAGAGAGAAAAATATAGCAGAGGTGTGCCAGGATGCTGTATCCATGGCAACCTCACATGCATGTCTGACACCTTTGCTCTGTTCTGCCAAGTCCACATAAGCAAGCGTGCACACACTCACTTCTGTGTGCCGCCATATTCCACGCTAGTGT
>CAAKHF010012210.1:0-19849 GCA_901007745.1 Hippocampus kuda
GCTGATTGAACACACTAAATTGTCCCTAGGTGTGTGTGTGAGCGCGCATGGTTGTTCGTCTCTGTGTGCCCTGCGATTGGCTGGCAACCGGTTCAGGGTGTCCCCCGCCTACTGCCCGTTGACGGCTGGGATAGGCTTCAGCTCCCCTCGCGACCCTCGTGAGGATTAACCGGTTTGGAAAATTGATGGATGGATGCATAAAGTATCTCAGAAAATGGAGTACATCCCTCATATACTATATTTGTATGTATTTTCTATGTAAAAGCTCTGGCTATATCCCCGCCTAACTCAATGCTAGAATATGATGATGACTACATTAAATATTGACACTTTGGCCCAAATGGACATCTTCGCATATCAGTGTACTCACTTTTGCTGCCAGGTGTTTAAGACATTGAGTTATTTTAAGGGGACAGTGAATTGACTCACTACTTAATGGTGTTACAAAGTGTCATTAATTCAGTGTTGCCCCATAAAATACATAATACATGCTACATGTGTACTCACTTTTATGATACTTTATTAAGCTCACGGTACAATGTGTATAGTAAGGGACCAAAATGCTCGCATGCTTGTGTATACACACACACACACGCACACACACACTCATACACAAAACGTTCTTATCTTTTGTGTCAACAAGAACAGATTTAATGACATCAACAATGAAATAGCAGGCTAAATCTTTTCTTTGAAGGAAAGTGCAACATTAACACTTTCTCGTTCGATAATGAAGGATGCAGACACTGTGTGGCAGTAACAGAACAGCATTATTACAGGAACAACACAAGTAATGGATTTTGCTCCAGTTTTTGCTCTGTCCAAAGAGCCTGAGGGAGCCTGTTCACATGCCACAGAAAGTTGGGCTGGTACTCCGCTTTCCTCTTGTGTTGCACATATTTCACTTTCATGTGAAGATTTTTTGAGTCAACAAGTTTGACGTACAGTCTTGCCAAAAACTGAGGTGCATAATGTTTGTTTACGGGCTGTGTGTGGCGGGAATTCGGGACTTCTTGCCCCTGACCTAATGTTAAGCGTGGAAACCCTACGAAGTGCTCATGTGTGGGTGTTTTAGTTGCGACAGAACGTACGTGCGACAGTAGCAAGTACGAGTCTTCAGGAAAATGCACATTGAGTTCATCAGCTCATTTCATTAGCATTCGCACTCAACTGACTCTCACATGACTGGAGCAGCAACAACACATGATCCCCTAAGAGTAATTTGGAATGTCAACCCTTTAAATGCACAATCTAACGTTTAAACGGGCAATACACACTCATATTGAACGAATTAAAAACATAAGATACCGTTCATATTATACTCTTTTTACACTATCGTGGCGATCAAAGCTTATGCACTTTACAGTAATCGGAAAGAAACGCCGTAACAGTCACATTGCAAAGACAATTAGAAAACTGCACCATATGAAAAACAAAATCCTTACCTGACCATTGATTTTGTGTAATTGCTAACACATTTGTACAGTACAAGTATATGGAAAAACGCTAGGCTAACAGCACTAGCAAAACAACGGTCGGTTTACTTCCGCGTCGACGTGCCATGTGACTTCACGATTTTTCATGTTGCGTTCAGTTACCTTCGGAAGTGTTTTTGGCAGTTGAATCAAGATGCATGAGGGAAAGGCGACATAATACTTATGCTGGAAAGCAGATTAAAAAAAATCCACGTTCTTACAAATTCCAAGCCATGTATGTGGAGGGTCAAAACTCAGTTAACGCTAGCAAAACAAGTCTCACTTCACTTGAGGGTCTGCGTGTCACGTGATTTAATTGTTATACAGTACTTGTACTGTAATCTCTGTGGCGTTTAATTACACACGGAAATGTACGGCGCTTTCTGGTTGGTAAACGGGCAGAGTAACCACATTACTGTAGTTGCGGTACTTTATTGTTTGTTATATTATATTGAAAGAATACATATATTTACTTGTTACTTTCTAGCGCTTATGTCTATTTCAGCGCCGACATGTTGCTGCCTTACAGGTCAATGTCCTAAAACCAAGCCACTGCTGGTGTCAAGGCCATATAAAATGGGTAGAATGCGTCAAGGGTATCCAGCGAAAAATCTGTAGGGTAAAAAAAAACAAAAAACAAAAAAATGTTCGTGACTCGCTGTGGCGACCCCTGGGACAAACCGAAAGTCACGACTTCAACTACACTTCAGCATTTGTATGTTTAAAAGGAGTCGAATTAGTATGCATTTCTACTGCAGAGTCGAGTTATTTTTACTCTGCACGTCTACTTAACGATGTGAGTACTTTTTAGTCACCTTCGAACATGCGTAAGCACGTTTTGTGGCCGATATGTAACCTTCAGGTGCTGCTTTGATGTCTCACCGCCTGTAGGGTTCGTGTTTGTCCTGAAGTTTGATCGTGCCTGTGCGTAATGGCGCATCAGTGCCTCCTTCTCCTCCTCCTCTTTCCTCTCCCCCCTCCCTTCCATCACAGCTGGATCTAGTTCCTCTCTTCAGCACCTCTCAGCGCAGTGAGAGAGGGAGACAGGAGGGAGGGAGCAGGAGGCGAGCACAGTCGCTACATCCTTCAAAGAGACGAAAAAACAACAACAACGCAAGGAGAGCTCGTCTCTGTACATCCTCCCTCTCCTCCGCGTCCTTTTTGCCCCTCTCTTTGTGGCCATTGTCCGAGCCTCGTGTGTAGGATGAGCTCCAGCCTGCTGGAAAATCCGGTGCAAGCGATCTTGTACCTGCGGGAGCTCACCACAATTGTGCAGAACCAGCAAAGTCTCATCCAGACGCAGCGCTCCCGCATCGAGGAGCTGGACCGGCGGGTGGATGAGCTCATCGGGGAGAACAGGCACCTGCGAGATGTCCGCGTGCAGCAACATCAGCATCCTTACCCCGCTTACGCTCACCACCTCCTCCATCATCACCATCAGCTTCACCCCGACGTGGGCTGCCTCCATCACCTCCACCTCGCTCAGGACCCCCAGACCAAGAGCTCCGCGACGAGCTCCGCGACAAGATCCGCGCCGGAGCAAGCGGCTGCACCGGCACAGCAAGTCGACGGGGCCGCGGTGGTCCAGCCTCCTTCCGCGGAGCCTCTGGACCCGGGGGAAATGCAGCTGGTTCCGGCCGAGCCGACCACTAATTCACCGGTCGAAAGCGAGCCGGAGAACGGCGGGAGTTGCAGCGGCTGCCGCTCCTTGGTTCCGATGACCCCGACTACCCTGTGTCGGTCTCTGGCCCTCGCCAAGACATCCGAGTGAGTTCATACGCATACAATGAATGCATTAAAAAATACAAATATGCTGTATCCCATTGCTTCACATCCCAACAAGATTATTCCCTTACTTTTATTTTGTAGTTGACCAAAAATTTTGTTTTTATCATTATTATCATCATTATCCTCCACGCACATTGAGCGATGCTCAGTTGGAAAAAATACGTTTGAACGTTGTGTGTGTGCGTGTGCGTGCGTGCGTGTGTGCGTGTGTGTGCGTGTGTTTGTGTGAAAGAGAGAAAGAGAGAGAGGTAGATTATTTAAAAGCAAAACTGATTCATTACGTAACAAACAGCTGTGGGCCTGCTTATGTATTTGCTATGCATAAGCCTGTAATGTATGTGTTTGTGTGAAGCATTTGTCTGTCGTGCATGTATGTTGTTAAAATGTGTGCCTTTGTGTGTAATCCACTAGTTTGCGTGCGTGCGTGCGTGTGTGTGTGTGTGTGTGTGTGTGTGTGTGTTTGTGTGAATGTCTCTCACTCTCATGCTTGCATATGTGTCTGCATTTGTAACGTATTAAAGTGTGTGTGTGTGTGTGTGTGTGTGTGTGTGTGTGTGTGTGTGTGTGTGTGTGTGTGTGTGTGTGTAGTAATAGCAGGCTGGCGTATGTGTGATGCATGCATTCGTGCATGTGTTGTACATGCATGAGTGAATGTGGGTCCTATAGGTGTTTGTGACGTTTGCTTACGTGTGTGTGTGTGTGTGCGTGTGCGTGTGTGGGCAGCCTGGCGAGTGATGTGATGCGCTGCGTCCACGTTGCTGCTTGCCGTTAATGAATGTGCGGCTTGTTCACGTCTCATGGGGCAACTGACGGGCCTCTGATGTTTTCCTGTTAGATGAGACCCACGTGCACCACGTGAACGTGAGCACCCCTCATCACACCACTTCCCCTGGCATCATTGTACACCACTACATCATCTAATGAGAGGAAGGCACTCTTTTTTTAGCTTCTATAACACATTTGTCAAAAGTCTCGCGGGCCATTTGCAGCACGCCATCCATATTTTAGCACCCTGCTGCATATTGCTGGCGTCACAATTTGGTATAATTTTCCACATATCCATTACATTGGTCATTCCACATGTGTGGGTGTTATTTTTTAAAATATATTATTGCCCAATCTAAAATGTTGAAAAATGCTGTGCGCTGTTTGACGTTTTGGTGGTCTCCTGAAAAGTGATGATTTTTGAGGTACAAGAATACTAAAAATAATAACTGATATGGCCCACCACACTATTTAAAACAAATATGGGGGTGTGGGGGAAGAGCATGAAAAATGTGGGTGTCAGAAAAGTGAGGGCGTGAGATCTAAAACAGGCAGGATATGGCTCTTGAGGAACCGGAGTTTCCTACCCCTGGCCTGCCACGATGCTAAACTCATGTCCATGCTTTCCAGTAACTTTTATCTTACTGTTGCCCTAAGTGATATGGCCACCACATATATCCATGCACGCCCTTTGATGGGAAAGCCGCCCCTGCTAACATGGTTGCCATTTGTAGGCACATCTATTAGCCACCTCCAGTCTACTGTACAGTATATCCGTGACAATTCATCTACCTGTTCTGCTGGATGAACCTCAGCGCTGTGTACTGGTGCTGCGGTGAATTGCGGCCAATTGTAGAACTAACAGACTTTGACAGCTGCTGTACAAAAGTGTAGTTTGAGTCACTGGACACAGTTTTTGTTGTTGTTGTTGTTGTTTTTTTTTGGGATCTTATTTCTAGACATGCAAAGACGCAAAAAATTAAAATAACTATAGCTAGCTATCTGACACTTGCTAGCTAGCTAGCTAGTAGCTAGCTAGATAGATAGATAAATTCGAAATTGTAGTGCAATTAGTCATTGTCGATCCACAGCTCATGGAAGCTTGTGTACCCTCAAAGTGTTTCTTGGAAATGGAAGGGAGTTGAAAATGTTTGTTTTAAAATTTTCTGGATGAAAAATGACAGCATGGCAGCATGGCTTTGAATCCCCTAACACCATTTGTTACATCATGCTTTTTTTTTTTTTTTAATCTCTGCCTCACACTTGAAGCTCACAGTGTTCCGCCACTCACTTCCTCCATGACTACCTATCAATAAAAAAATGTCAAGCAGACCCTCACACTCACTCACACAACACTTGAAAGAGATAGTTCGAGTGTGTTGAGGATTTTTCTTTATATAGTGTCAAAAGAGTCCTTCTCTGTTGGAGTCAAATACTGCTGGAGAATGACAACAACAATATTGTGTCCTGTACTATTGCTAAAACACACCTACTTGTAGTGTACTACTCCCTCTGCTTACTACTAAAAGACTACTACGACTTGTGTGATTTACTGCTGTTACTACTTCTCCTATAACTCTACTAGTATAACTAAACAATCTACTACTACCACTGCCATCAATACTACTACTCAGGGTAGTCGTCTACTACTCCTACGTCTACATTACTATTACTGTACTACTACTACAGTACTCGTAATCATCATCATCATCATCATCATCATCACAATGAATAAAAATAAAAGTATAGCTACTGTTACTCCTCCTCCCATAGTATTATTACACTAATCATACTAGTCTATGACTCCTCCCTGTTATGTTCCGAGTGGATCCCACAAACATAAACTGGTAAAAAAAAAATTACCAGGAAAATGCGAAACAAACCAGAGTCGTGAACAAAAGGCGTAATAATCAGACAGTCAATTGTCGGCGTGGCACAGTCTTTAAAGGCAGCCGGTAAAAAGAGGCATGAATACAGACAGGTGTGTCTCATGACGCCACCTAGTGGAGACAAACAGAAACAGGATCATGACACTACCACTCCTCGACTTTGACTACATTACTACTTCTGGTAATACACTAATCCTACTATACTCTTCTATTATTACCACATTACTACTACTACGACTGCTACTACTAAACAGCCAAATACTACTATGACTGTTTGCCACTGCTTTTAGTCTACGACTCCGACCTGTCCTCATCTTTTACGACATTACCGGTACTTTACTATTCTACTAATCACAATACTTCTCCTATTGTAGTCTGCTGCTGCTACTACTACTTTCACTCTCCTACTACTGCTATACTGTACTTCCATTTCTACTACAAGGCTACTACTACTACTATTTGTCTACTACTGCTACTAATACCATGACTATTGCGCTACTTTGCGTCTAGTACTACAACTTTACAATGTCACGGATATACCGGACTTCATGAACTACGACTATGTTGAATAAATAATGCCTTTCACAGGACTCAAAAATCACTCTTGCACTGACAAAATGTAGCCAAAATATTAGAAACATCTGCCGGCGTGATGTTCTTCTATCCCAAACGCCAACCTCAACAATACATGTACAGTACATGTTGATGCATGAAAAGCTCTCTGTCAAGGAAAATATGGCATTGATATTTCTTATGACAATCTCTGGGTTCGATTATGTGGCGAGGTGTTTCTAATGAAGCGGCCTGTTGGCCTCACACACTGCATGCGCCTATCAGTGTGTCTCCATCGAAATGACACGTGGACTGGTGTGTAATCTTTTTTTGGCAGCGTGTTTGTATATCTTGCATTGTTGCCAGTGTTGCCGGTGCACGTGTATGCACCCTGGGGAGTTTGCAGGGAAGGAAGAGGTTCAGAGAAAGGATTCTCTTCCCTCTCTTTCCAGCTGAGCCTTCTCTATCTGGCCCACTTAGCCCGTGGAGCGAACGGTAATCAGCCATTCTTAGAATGGGGGGGGGGGAAGAGAAATAGAAGATGCATGCTCAGTAACGCTCTTTGATGGAAGCCTCCTCCTCGGAAGTTTGCGGAAGGAGCTTGAGGCTGACTTTGGAGTGGACCAGCTCAGGTGCAGGGAGAGGACCATGCAGGAAAGGGAAGAAAAGGAAGCGTGGGCTACATTTTGGGTGAGCTGTCGGCTCGCTTTATCTTTTCTGAACAAACAGTCCACGCCAAGGGACTGAGGGACATCCCGTGGTGTTAAGGGAAGGTGCACAAAATGTACTGGCGTCATCCTGAGCCTGAGTTGCAAGAGAGCCTCTTGGCAAGCGACTGATGACTGAACATACTGCACTTGAAGTAGCGGTATAAAAGAGCAAGGCCGTGTAGGCATGACGGCAACACTGGCCGACAGCAGAAGGCGTGTACTCTTAAAATATTCACCTGCTCTATTTGTACGCCGCCTTGGCTGCGGAAGGCCATTATGTGTTAGGTTTTTCATAAACAAATGGATGGGAGAGCGTCTCTGTGTCAGACAGCCACCATGACCACAACTAAAACAACAAAAAATGAGCAGGAATTGAGATCTTATACGACAATTCCCTCACTAATGATCAACGTTTGCTTTTCAAATTACGGTGGCATCTCTGTCAAGGGATGCTGGCTCAATTTCTCCCACGGGAAATCACTGAAATGGGCAGCACCGCCAACTGCGGGTTAGCACGTCTACTTCATAGTTCTGAGGTTGGAAGTTTGAATACCAGCTGCGGCCTTCCACTGTGTAGTTTGAATGAAATGTTCATAGGTGTAAATATGAGTGCGAATGCTTGTTTGTCGATATGTCCTCTGAGATTGGGTAGCAACCAGTCCATATTGTACTCCGCCAAGAGCTCCAAATCAGATGAAACAGGCTCAAGAGAGATGGACTATCGAAAATAAATGGCCAAAGGAAATCCATCAGGTCTGCCTCGCAGTTCCGAGGTTCTGTGTTCTAATCTCGTTTGGAGTTTGCATGATTTTGCTCTCCTTGCATGGGTTCTCCCCAGGTAGTATTTCATTCACATTCCAAAAGCATGCATGCTAAGTTTGGAGACTTTGAAGAAGCATTTCTTATTTGATCACATCATACAGTTGAGTGACTCAAACGTACATTCATTGTGCTAGCAAGAGGAGCTTGGAGGAGGAGCTGCATGCCAAGACATCAGCATGTGATTTACATTTCATTAGAGGCTCAAAACTGTCTATTGGTGTGAATGTTAGTGTCAGTTGTCATTTATATGTGCCCAGCAACTGACCGCTGACAAATTTGTGCTGATTCAATACAAGCCAATTAACCTTGGTCACCATACACAAACACTTGGGGCCCTGTTTTTGTGGCCAGTGCAAGTCTCGTGCAAAGTGCTGCACATGGGTGTAGTTTTTTTTTTTCTTTTGGGATTTTTGTGGACAGGCACAGTTAGACACGATCATTTGCGCCGTTGTGGGGGTGAACACAAATCGATTCGTGGCCAGTCGAAGCAGCAATGCTAACCTCTTGGATCAAATCCACCAAAACCATGTTACACCACCTTTTCCACAATTTAGACCTGGTTTCACCTGGTCTAAAGTCTAGTCGATTTTCTGCCACCAAATTGTCAACCTCGGTCCGTCGGAAAGCCCAGTGAGGCGGAGCGCGATCTGCCAAATTCCCAAACCTGGTCAAGTCAACTTGCTCAGGCATGAAAATGAAGATGTGGCAGTTTTTACGCTGAGTGCACGAACGGCTGTCGACTAAAATGGAGCCCGATGTATCACGTTGACTTCCTCAGCAGCATGAGCTGACATTTCCTATATGAGTACGTTTAAGATCCCTCCCGCTTCTGTCACTGTCTCCTCTTGATTAGACGAGTCATTTACGCTCCGTGAACGACCTCCCCAAGGGGCTTTATAAACCTCTGAAAACAGTGGTTTCATCTCAAAATTGATTTTTCTAAATCTCTGTCTTTCTGGTGCTACTCCGAGAGACATGCCAATTAAAAAAAAAGTGAGTTAAGTGCACTGTCGAGTTATCTTAATCAAGCAAGTTAATTAACGTCAGTCAGTCAGGCAGATGAACTTGCGTGCTACCAGTGATCAGATAAGTGGAATACAGCTATTCATTAAACTACGTGTTACCTCGTAAGTATTACCCATACTTGTGTTTTTCCACTTGAGGTTGGCGGTTTAATCAAAGGCAAAAAAAAAAAAAAAAAGAGTGAACATTTAGTCATTCTTTGGACATTTATGGTCTCGATCCTCACAACTGAAATGCTGGAGATGGATTGAAAACTCATTCATTCATTTTCCGATCCGCTTTATCCTCACTAGGGTCGCGGGGGGTGCTGGAGCCTATCCCAGCTGTCTTCGGGCAGTAGGCGGGGGACACCCTGAAGTGGTTGCCAGCCAATCGCAGGGCACACAGAGACAAACAACCATACACGCTCACACCCACACCTAGGGACAATTTAGAGTGTTCAATCCGCCTGCCATGCATGTTTTTGGAATGTGGGAGGAAACCGGAGCACCCGGAGAAAACCCACGCAAGCCCGGGGAGAACATGCAAACTCCACACAGGGAGGCCGGAGCTGGAATTGAACCCGGTACCTCTGCACTGTGAAGTCGACGTGCTAACCACTGGACTACCGGGCCGCCGTGGATTGAAAACTGTTATATATAATGTTGGAGTCGTAGTTAGCATGTCCATGTCACAGTTCTAAGCTCTCAATTTTCGATTCTTGGTTCAGGACTTCCTGTGTGGGGTGTTCATGTTCTCCCCGTGCTCGTGTGGCTTTTCTCCAGCTATGCTGACTTCCTCCCACATTCCAAAAAACATGCAGGTTAGGTTCATTGTATTCTCAAAATTGTCCAAAAGTATGAACGTGTGTATGGTGGTTAGTCAAACGTATGTACACTGCAATCGACTGCAATGACCAGTCCAGGGGTGGTCCTCCGCCTTTCAACGTACGCACCACCCCGAACGGGACACGCACTCTTGAAAATGGCTGGATGTCTGTGTAATTTCTTTCTGGATGTGGAAGTTGCGGAGAAAAAGAATCTTTTTATAGCTCCGCCTGTCACTGTGAGTCCTGGCGTTGACTCTGACTGCCTGTCACTGTGACTTTGCGTCACGTACAATATGCTGAATGCAGGTCATGAGATGCTTTTGTAGTGCAGTCAAACAAAAATACATGTATGGCGGAGAGAGCCCCGTCTCTGAAAAGTGCATCTTCTTGGTGTGAGACGTGCAGTATCCCGCAGGTGAGGCAATCCATCAAAAGTACCGTATTGGCCCGAATATAAGACAGCCCTGATTATAAGACGACCCCCTCTTTTTCAAGTTTGAAAAAAGACTTTTTGAACACCAAATTAATTTTTTATACAGAAAATAATTACAGTACATCTGAAACAAATGATTTTAACAATATATTTGAGAGAAAAAGCATGTTATTTTGCCTCATTCAAACCTCAATATCTGAACATTTAAATAAGTAAACTAAAGGGCAATCACATTCGTAAATGAATGGCTTCTGGTTTTTGAAATGTAAATTACATCATAACTTCTCTTCAGCTGCCGGTTAACTTGGCCGATCTTCGACCCACTTTTCTCCAGATTGTCGCTATGTTTCTCCATTTTCTGTTATCTCTTCTATTATTTTCTTCTCTTTTCTTTCTTACCGCTATTTTTTAAATATTTCTTCTTCGTGCTACTGCTATTTTTATTTTTATTCTTCGTGACAGGGTTTCGCTTTGGCCCAGGGAGTCAAGTTCAGCATTCGCTTCAATGGTATTTGGCGCCATCTCGCGTCGTGAATGGGTATAATGTCTAGACCCCGAATATAAGACGACCCCCAGTTTGTCTTATTTCAATGCAAAAACACCGTCTTATATTCGGGCCAATACGGTATTTACATTGATGCTTCGCCCAAACCTTTCCTGCTTGGCTACTTCATAGGGCCGGAGAACGAACTAGCTCATGTTACTTCTTCATGAATATGCAAACGTATCCGCTTACACCCCAGCTTCTACTTTGATGCTAGCATTTTTTTTTTCGCACAAGTACACTTCAGTAGAAGTACAGATACTTCCATGCGAGTACTTTTCCCCCCTCTGTTTACAAGTACAGCTAATGCTGGCAAACCTACTGGATTACTTAACTGAAGCAATCCTTCCAAAGTATTTTGGGGGTTGTCTCTAGCCGAGATATCATCGCTCGAATATGAATTAAACTGTTGTAAACTTGTATGGGAAGGGAAATAGCTGAACGTGACCATCTGTCACACTGATTCAGGGACAACGGCTAAATCAGAGCTCTGAGTGATGCATCGTGAGTGTCAACATCTGGACGCTGGTATCAACGCACTATAAGCATTCTCAGCCCGAATTGACCCACATAGGGTATTTACCAAGGGATCAGTGCCAAATAATCCTGAGGAGTTTAATGAAAGTCTCTTTTTTCCGGATCTTTTGGTGTGAGCTGGTCGGAGGGATGCTGACAAAACAAACAGACCAATAAGTGTCCTTTCTGGTTTGCAGAAATGAGACGGTGCTGCATCAGTTTTGCTGCCCCGCCCCTGAGCATCCCGAGGCCGACGCAAGCGGGACGTCCAGGTAAGACGGATGAATTGTTTGTGAGCTACAGAATTTTTTTGTTTGTTTGTTTTTGAATGTGTGCGTTTTGGGGAATTTTAAATTCTTTTAATTTAGACAAGGCTGCCCGGTGGTCCAGTGGTTAGCGCGTCGACCTCACAGTGCAGAAAGTACCGGGTTCAATTCCAGTTCCGTCCTGCCTGTGTGGAGTTTGCATGTTCTCCCCGGGCCTGCGTGGGTTTTCTCCGGGTGCTCTGGTTTCCTCCCACATTCCAAAAACATGCATGGCAGGCTGATTGAACACTCAAAATTGTCCCAAGGTGTGAGTGTCAGCGCGGATGGTTGTTTGTCTCTGTTTGCCCTGCGATTGGCTGGCAACCGGTTCAGGGTGTCGTCCCCTGCCTCGTGAGGATAGGCGGATCGGAAAATGAATGAATGAATAATGTAGACAACATGGTGAATTGTTGCAGAGTTTACCTGACGGCTGAGTAGAAGCACTTTTTACTTTCTGGACTCGGATCTGGAACCTCTGTCCTCTCCTCGCGCCAATCACATCCCTGCACTCCCCACTCCCAATTTAAGAGTCCCTGTCAGCCATGACTCCACTGAATCACCATGAGGTCTGACATTTGTATTGCAGGCAGCGTTGCACAAAACCACAATGACTATTTGACTCACTTATGCATTACCCAGATAAGTGCGGGGAGCTACGGTAGCCTGGAGGGTAAGAAAGGCCTGTACCGGAACACTAATGGATGAAGCTCATCCATTGTCATGCTTTATTTACGCTCCTTTATTACTCTCCTTTGTTGGATTTATTGCTAAATTGTTTTCCCCTGCATTATTCCCTTAGTTATCAGCATCCACTGGGTCAATTCGGGGTTTACCGTCATCAATCTCTATCAATGGAATGATCTCACCTATTGTCTCCTTATTTGTAACGGGCAACCGTCATCATCATTGTAGGTCTCCAACATGGCCATTACATGAAAGGTTATTATTATTATGATTATACCGAATGACGTTATGGTCTGCGTGCAGCTGACCGCACGCATCGCGGTGTGTGTGCCTGTGTGTGTGTTTGTGTTTGTGTGTGCGCACTTGTGGTCACCGATGCAGCCGCATTCAACGCTTTATAATAAATAGCCATCAGGGCCTCGAGGTTATTGAGCCTTAGTGAGAGAAACGAGAGCCGATACCGTCAATACCCAAACGTGCCCAGCAACACAGCGATGATGCAATGCCCGTCACTGCCATAGTAACGAGGGGACGGGAAAACGAGCGATGTTGCCTTCTGCTTGGCACGTGGGTAGTTGCGGGTTTTTGTAGTACAGCGATGAGTTAATGTGTGTGTGTGTGTGTGTGTGTGTGTGTGTGTGTGTGTGTGTGTGTGTGTGTGTGTGCACGGGCGTGCCTTTTCCTTTTATTTTCATTATCTTCAGAGGGCAAATTGGATTTACAGGCGGCAGTCAAAATATGCAACAACATATCAAAGTGGGGATGAGGAAATATGAATCATAATCCGGGCTGCAACGAGTGAGCTCACGCGCCCACTTTTTCATGGCAAATCCTCAGAACCATCATTAATATTTGATATCATTAAGACGGCGCGGAGGCAGAAAAAGCACCGCAATTTGCCATCGCCCATCCATCTCGCATACCCGCTTCCAATGAGTTTAAAAGTTTAAATGAATTCGGATCAATTCACTTGGGATGTGCATGTTACACATAAAAGATGATTTGATACATGTTGTGCTCGTGATACACATACACAAACCCCCCCCGCCCAAAAAAACCTTCAGGGGCAACAAATTTTCGATCAAATCTTGAGTGGTTCAGTGCAACAAAGTCTTTTAATTGCCATAAGTGTCAACAATTTCTATTGTTCTAACTTATGTTACTGTTTTAGCATATACGTAGTGTTGTGATTCAAGGACAGTACATTTTAAAGTGGAGCCATTCGATCCCGTTCGAGTTAATGCGCTCACATCTTTTAAATCAAAGCCAATTTTCTGATTCAAATCTTTTTTTTTTGTTATGCCCCTCCATTTCATTCTTATGCGCAAAGGCACAATGGTTGCGAATCACCGGTACACAGGATCAGAAGGCAAATTTCTTCCTGATCGGATTCCAGATTTAGCAGCAATTTAAAATGAACATTGACTCTCCCATCCAATGTGTTCAGAGGCTTATATTGTATCATCGTTCAATCTCGTCAGATCCGATTGCAATTTGTGGAGCTTATGGGGCATCTGACGACATTCTGCTGTCTTATGTGAGAAATTCGGCACCATTTTTTCTTTTTTTGTTGGTGTGATAATTCCATCCACAATGATATCGCTCTCATGAAAAACGTTTATGATTTGGAGATATCATTTTTTTTCCCATTGTGTGGTGTTGCTTTCCTTCCGCTATTGTTGTGACCGCACTGTTACACGCATAATAATAATCAACATGAGTATATCTTTTATTATTTATCATTTGTGTCACCACATAATGAATGCATTATTATTATTTTTTATTTTTTTACACTATGAATACCATTTTTTTTTTCTTTGCAATAGTTGGTCAGGTATTTAACCCGACAAACATCATAAATAGTTCTCATTTTTAGAATGGTAATATATACAATTAATACAACACATAAATGCACTGTTGTTGAATTTATAATTAAAGTTGTTTATTGTGTGAGGATGATCAAATAATTAACTGCATCATTAATAAGGTGAATTAAATAAGTACAATGCGTATGACGTAAAACAGTCATTTTAATGATGCATCTCATTTCTGTCAGAAAATCTGATCATGAATATCATGAATTAATGAACCAATATTTCATGAAATAGATCAAATATTTAATGTCTGCGTAAACAAGTGTATTTTACAAATACTACTGTACTTGTATTCTGTAATTTACGAACAGATCAATAAGTATTTCATGTGATGAATAAAAATAGGTAAATTGTGCACATAAAAGAATAAATGACAAATTTCATTTTTTAATAGCATTATTCTGAGTTAACTAACAGATTGTTTCATAAAATAAATCAAACATTGTTTAACATTTATGTCACAGATTGAATCTGATATTTTCCGGAACACTGAATGATGTCACAAAAAAATTAATTTCTTTTACAAATAAAATAATCAATTATGTTCATTTTAAATTTTTACTCTTTGGAATGAATTTAATTAGAACGAGCGAACTTTTTGATAAAAGAGTTAAAAAAATAATGTATTGGGTTTTTTTTTTGTATAAGTGTATATATGAATGCGTCTCTTTGACTCTTTTTTTTTTTTTGACAGCTGTATGATTGTGCCTCATGTCCCACGTGCGGTGTGTGAGTAGGTTGCGGGGGATGTCTCACGCAGCGTTACGGAAGCTTTTTGCAGTCCAGATGCATAAATTGCTCAACTCTTGCGTTTTAAACCCTCTAATGTATTCTAATGTACTCTAATGTATTCTGATTCGCCACCGACTTTCCCCGTGCGCGTCCTCCTCTGGTTTCCGTTCTATTTGCGACTGAACCCGAGTCACACCACTTCATTTGAGCGACACAAAGCTTCTCCCCTCGTCTTATTTGGTGAGTGGGATATTGGCTAGATAACAAGGACAATGGCACAATAACAAGAGGAACTCGGAGCTTAGTGGAGGGTTTTTAATCTTCCTGCTGTTGTTCGGCAATCGGTGTGTAAAAATGATCGTCATTTTGTAAATTCTACCTCAACTCAACTCAACTGTATTTATCGAGAACTTTAAAAACAACCACCGCTGTATACAAGGTGCTGTACATGGAGCAAATACCATATATACAACAATAAAACAATAAATGAATAACAAAGACAGTGGAAAGCACAAAAATAGTCAAACTAAAATCAAGTCTGAGTCGTGCCGAGTGAAAAGCCAAAGAATACAAATGAGTTTTGAGATGAGTTTTTAAAGATCGGCAGCGAGGGGCTTGCCGAATGCTCCGTGGGAGGTCATTCCAAAGAGAGGGACTAGCAACGGAAAAGGCTCGGTCCTCTCTGAGCCTTAGTTCTTGGTACATCTAATAATGTTTGGTCCGCAGACCTGAGGTGTGTCGGGGCGGAGGAGCTCAGAGAGGTAAGGTGGAGCGAAATAAGAAAATAAAATAAGAAAACCTTTATTTGTCTCACAATGGAGAAATTCCCAATTTACAGCAGCAAAATTATGAAAGATTTGAAAACAAATACTGTAATAGGATCTTAAAAAGAACTCTAAAACATAGAGGGAGCCAGTGAAGGGATGCCAGAGTAGGAGTGATGTGCTCCCTCTTACCAGTACCAGTCAAGAGGCGAGCAGCAGCATTCTGGACCAACTGGAGACGCTTAATGGAGGATTGGCTGACATCCAAAGTATTACAGTAATCCATTCGGGCTACCTGTGAATACACTGAATGAAGTGTTTTGAGGACAAGGATGCAGGCAATCACAATAGTGTCATGGATGTGCGTCATGGGTTGGACCTAAAAAGCAGGGAGGCGGGGTACGCCGAACCAATTGAATTCACAAAAAACACTTAGAGGGGAACACTGGAAAAAAGTAACAAACAAACAAAAACCTATGACCAAAAATGACAAATGACAGCGACAACAATCCGACAAAAGACTGTGAAAGAACCCAAGGGAACTAAATCCAAGCAAACTGACGAGACAATGGAACAGCTGGACAATACACAAAAGGGTTGAGGGAGCTGATTGGTTGACATAAGGGACCCGGATGACAAGAACAGATGGCAACAAAACCAAACAAAGAAACAAAACTATCAAACAAAACCAAATGTAATCTGAACAAAAACAGAATCACGACACAATACATTTGTCAAATGATGATCAGAGCTCGCAGGGGACATGTGATGGAAAGTTGTCTTTTTAATTGCTCGTATAAAAATAGTCGGCTCCCTTGAGTACCTGCCCACCCATCAAGTGGGAAATTACACAACCAAACAAATGTTTTTTTGTGAGTCGTGTATTTCCCCCAGAATGTGTCTGTGAGCGATCCTTGTCACAATTGTGCTAAACTTCCTTTAGCCATGACATGCCGACTAGGCTGGATGAAGATCCTATA
This sequence comes from Hippocampus kuda, assembly GCA_901007745.1. Classification (NCBI taxonomy): domain Eukaryota; kingdom Metazoa; phylum Chordata; class Actinopteri; order Syngnathiformes; family Syngnathidae; genus Hippocampus; species Hippocampus kuda. The sequence goes on from CAAKHF010012210.1 coordinate 16,665, forward strand.
TTTTTGAGTGATGGACAGACGCTATCGTAACAAAGCTAAAAACTGAGCAGATTTGCAGTCTTGTTGGATGCGCAAATTAGGTTTAGCTAACAGTTTTATCAACTCGCCACAAATAATGATAATTTGTCAGTGATTGAGGCCCGCTCATCTCAAAATAATTACAATATAAAAAAAAAATTTACAGATTATTTGATTGATAAAAAATGTACTGCAACTGAGTTGTCTATGTCACTTAAAAATCAAAATAGTCCATAAAAATAGCAATTGTCATGCAAAACCAAGATCTCTGTATTTTAGCTTCGGTGTTTGGATTGCCACCTTAGCAAAGCAAAATGTTTTACCAGTAAAAATGGGGGGTGGGAGATGGGCTTTGAAGGGGGGGGGGAATCCATAACAAGCCTCTTTTAACATATCAACAATTCAACTTTTTGCTTTGTGGTGGCCTCATTTTTCATTTGGCAGATTTTCAGTGCTGATGTCGTGTAAAAGAGCAATATTTGTCTTTTGGATTAAATAAAACGGAGAGTGGGGAATTATTAAACGCAGCCTCAATAAACCCCGTGAAAGCTGCATTAAAATAGACATTATTAATAATAGCCTATATATTTTTTTTTAAAATTTCCCCATACCCTCCAGCTTCAGCTATATTGCAGACGATTGTTTGTGAAATATCTGCAGAGGCTGATTACGTTATCTCGCTGCTTTTTATGCAAGTCATGTTTGACTTTGAAGAGATTGTCCCACTGTGTCTCGCAAGTGCATGCAGACTTTCTCATTCTCTAATGCTCTAATTCATGCTAAGAACACTGAGCGTTTGCACATCGCAGTAACCGGTTGCGATTCTATGAGAGGGACATTGTTTCCTATGTGAAGTTTTTAAAGTGAGGTAAGCTATTCGGCTATTCGCTCATTGGCCTATGAAGTGAACATGACCAATCCTGCCTAGCAACAAATATGACACTACGAGGAACAATAATTTTTGCTGGTTTATGTGCTGTGTTTGGGGACTACCCGGTTACTACGTTGGAGTTTGAGTCTGGTGACATGCAAAATTGCTTGCTTGCAACTTTGCACGCAGCTCCTCCGCAAAATTCCTCTCGCTAGCCCGATTAATACATGTTTAAATCTCTCATATCCGGCAAAACCTTTCTTCAAATTGAACATACGTGGAATGTGGAAGGAAGAAAACTTGCAAACTCCACACGGCAAGAGAATCGAACACCGACCCTTCGATTGTGAGGCAGGCGCGCCAACCACTAGGACGATCCAGCGGAAGGAACGATGTCCTTTGCAAAAGATCAGAATCGTCAGTCTAGATGGGATTGTAACCATTTCCCTCCTGCCGAAATATAGATCGAATAGATAATAATACATCAGAAGGCCGTACATTATAAAACAAAATTATATGATTATACTACAAAGGCTTGAGAGAAGATTGAAATGATTTAAATGCTGCAAACTGGGATGGGATTGTGTCCTGCTATGGCCTCCGGCAACTGCAATCATTTCCCACCTGCTGCTCCTCTCACACACACACACACACACACACACACACACACACACACACACACACACACACACACACACACACACACACACACACACACACACACACACACACACTCGGCAGACGTATTGTGAAGGTCATGATGGACGGAGGCGACCGCTGATGGCTATCCGCCTTTTATTCCCACGACAGCGGCCGGTTGCTGAGCCTGGAGGACGGCTCGTCCTCGGGAGGACGCGACGCGGAGGGCAGCGCAGCCAAGCGGGAGGGGCCCAGCGACTATGAGATCTCCCTGGAGAACAAAAACAAACAGGTACGTCCTTCTCGGCCCGGCACGGGCGCCATGCGATTCCTCTCACACACACAAGTGAAATCCTCTCACATACACGCATAGGTAAAATGCTCTTTCGCACCGTTGTGAAACGATTTACTGAAATTGTGTGTGTTATACTGAAATAGCTCACTGAAATTATCTCACACATCATACTGAAACACTCTCATATAATGTAATGAACTGCTTTAATGCCTTACTGAAACAGAGTGCCTTCACACGCCAAACTAAAGTGATCTCACATAATCTATTTAAATGTTGTATTTTAATATATTGACATTCTCTCACAGTTCATACTGAAATGCTCTCGCATGTCATACTGAACCACTCTCGATTTATACACTGACCAGCTTTGGCACATCACACTAAAATGCCCTAATATGATATATTGAGATGCTCTCACACAAAACACGCAAGGCTTTTGCACTTTAATATACTACACTGAAATGTTCCTGCACATTTTCCTGGCACTCTCCTATAAAATATACTGAAATATCCTCATGTCATATACACAAGGCTCTCATATAAAATACTAAAAGGCTTTTCTGTAAAGTACTGAAATACTGTCATGCATCATATTGAAATGTTTTCGTATAATGTATGATACATACATTTGCATATCATTAGTGAGTGATTGATCTTTTCAATTTGATGTGTGGAAAGCATTTTAGTATTTTATATGCATACATTTTAGTGTGCTGTGTGAGCCACTTTTTTTTTTTTGGTCAATATTTTTCAAAATATTTTACACTATTATTTGTGCAACAACTCCTGTTTTTTGAAAACTGCTCACCCCATTTTTTAAAAAGACTTTTCTGGGTTAAAATAAATAAATAATGGATGTCAGTTATACGCGGATTTTTGTTATTTGTGGGCAGGCCTGGTCTCGATGCCCCCGCGAATCGCGGGGTTCCACTTCAATCCTGAATTATGTCCGTCATATCGGGGTGTGTTTTTCACCCTGGGCAGGAGAGAGACGGAGCGACGTTTATATTTGAGCACGAGGGGGACTGGTGATGAGGGTACTGGGGGTGCGAGGATGACATTGCGTGCTGCAAAAGAAGAAGCCCATTCAGATCTATTTCTGTCTCTGTTGACATGAAAGAGAGAAAAAAAACGAACACCAGTGTCTCAACATCCACAGCGACGGGAGCATGAAAGATGCTAGGTTGCCATGGCAGCAGCTAATAACGGCTTCCGTGTGTGTGTGTGTGTGTGTGTGTGTGTGTGTGTGTGTGTGTGTGTGTGTGTGTGTGTGTGTGTGTGTGTGTGTGCGTGTGCATTTTTGTGGGGTGTTCTCATGATATGCGGCTGTCCTCCTTTTCCCTATCGGTCTGATTTTTCTTC
>CAAKHF010012214.1:0-12141 GCA_901007745.1 Hippocampus kuda
GAGAATGCGTTGCTTTCGTGCTCTGTCGGACTTTCGTTATTTGTTAAATAACGACCCAAGACTTGTCTGGCAAGCACCTCTTGGGTTATACCATCTCAACTATAACGGGAAGGGGGAAATAATCCCCAAACGTCATCTTTCCTTTTGTAGGAGACTGCACTGTCTCGGAGTTGTTTGTGTAGTTTATTCCTTTGTTGTGTGTTGACATCCCCCGTGCCTCATAGAATTTATTTCGTGATTTCCTCTCTTGATTTTTCTGTTTGGCGCATTACATTTTTGCTTTTCTGAGTGTCATTGAAGTCATCGTTGATTTACGTTATCGGGGGGCGGTCACTCTCGAGCAGAAGGCACGGAGATCGAGAAGGAGAAGGACGTGCCTGTACAGTAGTTGCTTGAGTTGTGTAGACGTTTAAAAAAGAACCAACACGACAGCTCATTTGTTTTCTGTCGTTTTGCTCCGCTACAGAAACTGCCGTGTGAACGCAAGTGGGGCTGCAACGACACTGTGCCGGTGCTGTCACGCTCAGTGGCTTTGCACGTGTGAACGCTCCACAAAATTTGGTCCGGTGTAAAATATATCGCAACAAAATATATCGGTGCAGCGCCGGAGCAAATGTGTGCCGTGTGAACAGCCCTACAGATGAACAACCATCCATGCTCACACTCACACCTAGGGACAATTTTTATAGTGTTCAAATGAGCCTGTCATGCATGTTTTTGGAATGTGGGAGGAAACTGGAGTACCCGCTGAAAACCCACACGGGGAGGCCGGAGCTGGAATTGAACCCGGTACCTCTGTACTGTGAGGTCTACACGCTAACCACTGGTCTACTGGGCCGTCCCACCTTTCTTCTATTTGGCAATTTCTCTCGATGTTACTAGTATTTTATTTTATTTTTTTGGTGTGTGTTTTAGCTTCAGTATCCAGTGTACTGGGATCTCATGGAGTTCTGTGATGGATTTCGGAAACTTCTCGATCATCTGCAGTTAGATAAAGTAAGCTTTTGTTTCTTTCTTTGGCCCCTTAAGCATTTTACCTCCCACCAATGTGTATAATGTCATGTACTTTTTTTCACATTTACAGATTTGTGAACTCTGTCATTTTCTAGTTTTTGTTAAAATGGGCGTATTATGAAAATTTTACTTTTTAATTGCTTGTGTATGCGAATACTTTTGCGTTTCATAGAGTGCCTGCCAGCTAAATTCTCGCGTTATTTGTGACTTGACAAACCCCCGATAATCCAATCACAAACTACAGCCGTGATTTCAGTAATCTGACAAAGTTCACAAATTGTAAAACTGCTTACGTTTTAGTGATTAATAAATAAAAACATAGCATGATATACACCATTTGTATTTTGTTTTGTTTTTTTATCTCCCTCATGTGCACTTTTTTTTTTATTTTAAATCTAATGATAATTCTGTCTCAACTTGATCAAGGTTCATCTTTTTGGTGCATCCTTGGGTGGCTTCCTGGCCCAGAAGTTTGCAGAGTTCTCATGCAAGTCCCCCAGGGTGCACTCTTTGATACTGTGTAATTCGTTCAGCGATACTTCCATCTTTAACCAGACATGGACAGCGAACAGGTTTTTCCTCAATATTTCTTGCTGTTTGAGACTGTAACATGTGATTAAGGGCATACTCGCACTGGGCAAGCCATGCAATGATTGAGCCCTAGATCAGCGGTCCCCAACCTTTTTTGCCCCACGGACCAGTTTAATATAAGATAAGATAAGAAAACCTTTATTAGTCTCGCAATGGAGAAATTCCCAATTCACAGCAGCAAACTTATAAAAGGAAGAAGAACAACAACAAAATATAGGAGCTGCTGGAAAGGCCCTGAAAATATCAGACAATATTTTCAGGGACCGGATAAATGTAACAAAATAATTTGATATGACCTGCATGAAAACTGTGGTATTTTCTAAACATAATAATAAACACAAATCACGACACGAGGAACGTACTATCTCGCCGCAACACTCTCTGGTCGCTATGGTAATGTTTAAACGTGCCTTCAAAATAAGATACACCGCAAATACAAAGTGCATGAAAAATACGACTCACCATCGCCGCATATTATGCAGAGTAGGCTTGGTGTGTGGGAATCTCCCATTGTGATCAATCCGTATTTTAAGTAGGACTCCTGACACTGTCTTATTAAATGTAGCCGTCTTTTTCTTGAAAGTCGTAGGCTCCTCTTCTGTCTCCTGGCCGGGGCCTTTTACCCTTCCCAAAGACGTTTGTTTTTTACTCATTTTGCTAGCTCCATTTTAGCGGTAACCTATCATGTGACTGAGAAGCACACCTTGACCTGCGTCAAGAGTGACACACTGTAGACCAATGTAATAGAGAATCCGGTAATTTTTCAAAATAAAACATCTTTCACGTTCCGAAATAAATAAATTGGAAGTAATGTAAGTTACTTATTCTTCCTGTGCGGCCCCGTACGAAATGACCCATGAACTGGTACCGGTCCGCGGCCCAGGGGTTGGGGACCACTGCCCTTGGTGACATTTCTAGAATCAGTCTCATGCAAGGGCGGCCCGGTGGTTGACTGAGTAGCGCAGTGGCCTCACAGTGCAGAGGTGCAGGGTTTGATTCTGTCTTCGCCTTCCTATGTGGAGTTTGCATGTTCTCCCCGTGCCTGCGTGGGTTTTCTCCGGGTACTCCGGTTTCCTCCCACATTCCAAAACCATGCGTGGCTTGTTAATGAAACACTCTAAATTGTCCCTAGGTATGAATGTGAGCGCGGATGACTAGCACCCAATTTAGGGTGTACCCCGCCTATTGCCCGAAGACAGCTGAGACAGGCTCCAATAAGCCCCGTGGCCCTTATGAGGGTATGCGGATCAGAAAATGGATGGATGGATGGAAGGCTCGAGCAAGTACTCAAGATCAAAACACTTTCCGAGCTCAGGCATGGTTGGGAATGGCGTGCCAGGGCCAGCAGGATTGCATATGCGTGCAGTGTGGATGTGTCATACAGTTGCCGTTAATTATGGATTATAAATTTGATACACCGTACATAATGCCAAGCCTGGTGACACAGGGCCATGGCCTGCATAGTGCATAGGTTCCATGACTAGCGCAATCACTCGCCTGCCAATGGGCAAAAGCTTAAACAGCAGTGTGACGAGTGGACTCGAAAGTGAGGCAGAATCTCGGCCAAATCCGGCACGGCTCAAATGTCCTGGTGCGAGTATGCCCTTAAAACAAATTAATTGGATTGTTTTTGCTTAGTTTTTGGTTGATTCCAGCTTTCATGTTGAAGAAGATTGTTCTAGGGAACTTTGCAAAAGGACCCGTCGACCCAGAAATGGCTGGCGCGATCGACTTCATGGTTGACAGGGTAAGGGATGCTCTTTGGGCTTCGCTGGTCCTCAATGAAAGTAATGCGTATTTTATGTACTGTAGCTGGAGAGCCTAAACCAGAGAGAGCTGGCATCCAGGTTAACGCTAAACTGCCAGAACTCTTACGTGGAGCCACACAAAATCAAGGATGTTGCTGTGACTCTTATTGATGTAAGTGGGAATGCATGTGAATTGAAATACTGGGCAATCCATATTCATTCTGACTGACAAGCCACGGTGTTTGATTTTACACCACTTAGGTTTTTGATCAGAGTGCGTTGTCTTTAGAAGCAAAGGAAGAGATGTATAAATTGTTTCCAAATGCCAAACGAGCTCATCTGAAAACTGGCGGAAACTTCCCTTACCTTTGCCGAAGTGCCGATGTGAACCTCTACATCCAGGTATGGCGGCGTGAAAGGAACCTTTGCCGAGACTTAATTGTCATGTTGGTGTGACTGCTTGTCATTTGGAAACCAAACTGCTATGTGGGTGTCGTTTGAATGTAAAAGCCCCAATCTGTTAGCAGGGGTGCCAAACTAAATTAGGACTGCCCTCAGAGCGAAAATGTCAGTAAAATAACTATTTGCTCCTCTGCCTAAAATAAATAGTGGATTTCGAAATGTGGCCTGGAAACGTGTTGCTGCAGCTGATTGCAACATGTATTTGATTGGTTTGGAGTCTTACTGGGCCACTCCGTTACTTCTTCATCTGACCAAATTTCAAGAAACAGAAGATTGGCTGTGCAAGTGGGAAAGGATGTTAGTGCATTTGTGAACAGGATTTTACCTCCGATTGTTTCCCAAGCCCACATTGTTAGCCCTCCACATCCAGTAAATGAATGATGACATGGCAATATTACGTCACTGGTCGTCGTGGTAAAGAAACGTTACTGTTTGATTGAAACCTCATAGATTTTTTCTTCTGTATCATCATTTTGATACTAATCATGACTGCCCCTTGTTCCTCGATCAATAGATTCATTTGCGGCAGTTCCACGGAACACGGTATGCTGCCATCGACCCGGCAATGGTGAGTGCTGAGGAGCTGGAGGTCCAGGAATGCCACCTGAAAACGTGCCAAGAATCTGACGAGGAGCAGTGATGAGCATTTTGAAGCTCTGCCAAAATGTCACTGAAGCTTTTTGATTAAAAAATGACATTGATAAAGTATTGTTTATTTTGTCTGTCTAAAATGTCAGTCATCAAGGGCATTGTAATCCGCAAATGTTGATTTTGGCAACTGCACTCTTCTTGGTTGTTCATGTTTCGCCTTGTACCCAAAGGCTACAATTCAATTTGTTTGCTGCGGGGTTCCCACATGTACAATGCTCTGAACGTATTCCCCCATTCCTGACGTGTTTATTTTTTGCAGACCGCTCTCCAAAACCTCATACATGTACGTCACAATTTTTTTCCCCAAAAATCGAAACGATTGTTCAGTGCGCAGGTGTTTTTTTTTTTTAAACGAATTATTGAAAAAACGAAGTTTTGAAAATGGATTGCTTGCTTTAATGGTGTACAGTACTTTAATGTGAATGGTTGTACAAACATGCCGTTTTTGGGGTCGTTTAAACAGTGACAATTTTGGAGGTGTGAGGAGGGCACTGACATTCGTCACACTGTATTTTATATTTATATTTTTGGATCTCTGATAAGCGGTAGAAGATGGATGGATGGATTTTTGGATCAATTGGGCTAATTCATTTTCCTCCCAACACAACCCAATTAAATACATTTCTAATGGCCGAGTTTACAGCAGGAGTTAACTGTAATTTATCACCGTTTTTGGAAAGCAGAGTTCAATTTCACTGTTCACACCCAGGCCCGATGACCAAGACATCCATTAAAAATCACTGCTCACATGACGTGGTTGATGACAGTTGAAACCTCGAAACTGGCTGTACCACGTGACCGGTTCATGGAGCGGATCGTGAAGTTCAGTTGGAAAAACGTCTATTTTGAATAAAAATGAATACGAGAAAATTTTTTGTGTGAGTACTTTTTTTTTTTTTATCCACAATACAGACTCACTGCATTTTCCTCCACCCTTTCCATGTCATTTATGAGGGGAATCTCAATCAAAAATTTGCACAAGAAAACCTTTTCCTTGCATGCGCTTATGTCCACTAGGTGGTGCCAGAGGGGATTGAACTACGTTTTGAAGCCTCGACACATGATTCACACCAATTGCATGGCAAGCCTCAATGCTTGAAGGAGCTTCAGCTCACCAACACTTAATTGTGTGCCGGGACCAAGATAGTTCATTGTTGATCTGGACTCCTTGGTGACATGTGGCTGGGCTGAAATTTCAAGTCAACAGCGATCTCCTTCGTCCAGTCGACACTTGCTCTTGTTTCTTACATTGGCCAATGTATTATGTAACACTGATCAACAATTTTTTACAAAATATTTTTAATCAGAGATGCGAGATTAATTTTTGGTCAATTGTGAATCTGCCGTCTTTTTTTTTCTCTAGCACCTAAAGTTATAATAAAAATGATCTACTATACAGTAATACATTAAGTGATGCTTATGAATTAAAATTGAGCAACAGGTGTTTTCTGAAACATGATGGCGATCCATAGTAAGCGCAGGGGAAATCTGTATAGCGGGAGATTGTAAAGGTCAAACATAAAAACAAAAATATATCACACGCGGTGCGCGAGGAAAAAGAAGGAAGACATTTTATATCAGCATCGAAAATACATTTAGGGGCACATGAAACAATCTCTGATTAAGATTTTGTTTTGTAGTCTGGACTAAATCTGAGAACCGGGATCACCAATGTGGTGCCTGTGGGCACCAATTCCTCCAAGGACCACATGGGTAGCCCATGAGCCTGACATTGCAATTTTCTTGGAAAGTTTTGTCAGTGATCAATTGAGAACATGATCAAGATATCCTTTATTTGTCCCGCAATGGGGAAATTTACTGTCAGAGTTCAGAAAGGAAACCACAAGGTAGGGAGAGGGAAAAAAAACCACGCTCGAACGCTCTTCTGAGGATAATTTAAGTCCAGGATAAAAAAAAGACCCTAGCACATAAATAAGCATATGACAGTTACAACAAGTCACAAGACATAACATGTAATGAGGGGGAGGATGAATGGCAAGGTGGGGTGGGGGGGGAGGGGGTGACCGCGACTCGGCCCGTCCGACCAGCTGCACGGTCCGCCGTGCGCTCCGCAGATCATTCCACGTCGCGAGGAAAAAAGAAGAGGAACGATGAAGACGGTGATGATGAGGATGTGTATGCGCGTGTGATTGTCTGGTTGTGTATGCGTGAACAGGCCGCAGCTGCTTCGTCAACGTCTGCTCATGAAGACAGTCCTGGCTTATCAGTCCATGGCCGAGAGGAGGGGGTTATGGTGGGGGCACTTGCTTCCGTGCATACCTTCCATCCAGGTGGAGATTTATAGAAATTACTTTGCGTTATTGATATTCATGTTTCCAAATTAATGTGAGAAATGAACATGATCAATGTCTTCACATAAATGAATTATTCACATATAATAAAAACTTGGTTGAAAAAAAATTTTGTTTGAGTTTTCAAATTTAATTGAAAAAAAATACGACAAACTGTTGTCCCACTCAATATTTAATTTTTTAAGATATCAAGAGACCAGAGTTAAGTGGCATACAATTTTGCACCGAGTTAGGTGAATTGAATGACTTTTCAAAGGAAAATATTTCTGGATAGGAATCGACCAGAAACAACTTAACAAACGCCCCACCAAAATGTACTAAATGTCCCCTTGTGGAAGTATGCCTTTTATTATTTGTGATCATCTAGACAAGATCAACGCACAAAGCTAAAACCAACAACAAATACTGTACAAGAATAACAAAGAAGTGTATTCATCAAACCTACTAAATAACGAATCATTTTGTGTATGACATTAAAAAAAAATTAAAGATTGACATTTGATTTTCAGAGCCCTGGTGACTACAGTACATAAAAGCTCACAAGTTGTTCTCCATGTCAAAGACCTCGACAATATTAGTTAAGCAGTGTAGAAAGAAACACAAAAATAGAGAGGACAAGATATTTGTATTATAGAGGCCAAATTAGTTTACAAGCTGTTTATTGCTCTCAGAAGCCTATTTTTCTTTTTACATTACTGCCATTGGTTGATTTTCAAGTATTAAAAATTGGTAGCTATATTTTGAATTATGTCAATTGTCCCAAAATTTTCTGGGACCATCAAAATTGTGAAACTTCACATAAAAAAAAAAAAAGTTTTAATTTCTGTCACAGACCATGTTTTTGTCAAAATGCACCCGGGGGCCGGCCCAAGTCCAATCCTCGAGGGGCTGGATCGGTATCCAGCCACACCTGATTCAAATGATTAGGATCAAGTTGACTCTACAATAGTTCAGAAAAGTCCTCTTCAACTTTACTTTTCAGATGAACAAAAGACCCGTCTGACTTGGGGGCAAGAGGCAAGGGTATACACTCTGGACCGTTTATCAATTGCCAGCCATATATTAAAAAAATAAATAAATAAATCCAAAAAGTGCATGATACTATTAAGCACATTTGTAGCTCAGAGTGTGTTAACACGGTAGTTATCTATTCTCCTTTCTTAGTATGAAAAAGTGCCAAAGTCACCCCTGCCATTGCGCTTGAACTGGTTTCCCTCGATTGAAATGAATATCTTGTGGGCAATCAGGTCTTGCATAGCAAGGGCACAGGATGTGTGCTTGTTGACGCTTGGCTGACGGCAAAACTGCCAGTTCCTTGCAGAGTTCGCGTTACGGTCTTGGTGTGTATTCTCGGTCAACTTGGGTGGAGCATCGTCTAAATTGCTTGCCGTCTCGCTTGGCGTAGTGACGGGCTGTCCGGCGACATCCTTCCGCAGTCGGTCTCCGGTCATCTGTTCATCATTTACGGGCTCATCTAGAAGAAGCAGCAGCTTGATTAAAAATATGAAATTTCTGGCACACAAGTGTAACGCTATATGCCACAAGTGTCAAATTCAAGGCCGAGGGGCCAGATTCGGCCCACCACATAACTTTATGTGGTCCACAAAGGCAGACTTTGTTTATTGCTAAAATACCAAAAGGGCAAATTGTCTTCACTTTTCACAACATTGAGGTATTACAAGCATTTTTGTTGCCAAACCCCCTTTTAAAATACATCAAAAATATTTTTTTCCTGGTTTCTGTTGGTAGTATGAGTACAGTATATACAACACACCTTTATTTATATATGTGATCAAATTGGGGGCTCATACATTTATATGGCTACACAGTCATAACGACCTCCTTGGAAAACCAGAACTACAATGTGGCCTGCAACAAAAATGAGTTTGACACCCCTGGTATACACTGTAGACTTAGTTTAAAAATAAACAGACAATAAAGAGTGTTTCAAACCCTTCACCTTTGCCAAGATGAATGTTCCTGTCTTGAGTGGGAGTGGGTTTCACAAGAATCACCCCATAACCTTCGTTATTATGAATCACATTGTTCTCCATAGTGATTGAAGGGATCACCTCCACCTCACCAACCAAGTCCTGCAATCATCAACAGACACAATATTAAAGAACTCAAGTTCTTCTGTAAAATCTATTTGGCCTTCGTTTTAAAGGGAGGATCCAAGAGTGCCAGACCATTTTGCAATGTTGTAAATAGAGCTGATAACATTGGTGAAGCCATTGATAAGTCACCAGCTATATTCCAATATTGTTCTGAAAGTCACCTTTTCTAGCTACTTGACTTCGTCGTGGAGACAGCGTATGTGTGGAAAATCTTCACAGCACAGCGACACTGGGCCGCCTACATATATACATACAAACCCAAATCCAATGGAGGTGGGACACGGGGTTAAACAAATAAAAACAGAATACAATGATTTGCAAAGAATGTTAAACCTTAAGACACTACAAAGAGAAGATATTCATGTTAAAACGGATCCATTTTATTGTTTTGTTTCTTTGTAAATAATCATGAACTTGGCATTTTTATAGCTACAACACGTTCCCCCCAAAATAGGAAGAAAAAGTTGACGACTATTCATCATACACCTGTTTGGAACATCCTACTGGGAACAGGTGGCTGCTATGAGTGGCTATAAAAGGAAATTCCCTGAATGCAGTTGGCTTGACTGTGTACAGTCAATAAATATAGAAATAAATAGTTACCTGGGGCAGGAAAAAAAATGCCTCAGGCATTTTTTGAAACGAGGTACTCTAATTACTGAAGCACCTGTTTCAGCCCTCGTTTTCAGGGCACAAACTGGCAAATGTTCAGGGAAGCAGCTATGTGGGAAGAAAAAGCGGCCCCTGCAGGAATATACTTCACCCGTCCGTTCTGGGCACCAACTCAAAATGTGCTGACGTCTCCACCACCAAGACCATCAATATCTACCTGAACCAGAAGAACCTGGCTGAATGCAGAGGTGAGGGCACTGCTGAAGGTTAGGGATGTTACCTTCAGGGCACACAAAGCATCAGCGCTTTGCAGGGCAGTAGGCGGAGAGCTGGCTATGGGTATCAGAGGGCTATACTGTATACTCCTCAGCTCAGAAAAAGCAAGGTCACTTCGCTTCCAACGACCCTCAGAGCACATGGAAAGGAATTAAGTCTATCACAAATTATAACACCAAGGACGTATTTTATGTCTGTCGGATGTTGTTCTCTTATTGGACGGGGATGCGCATTTAAGGTTGCACCCGACTTGTCAAAGTTAAAGCAATTAATTCCATCTGAATTTATTGCACGTCTATATCACAATGATATTTGTTTTCAGTATATTGTGCAGCCCTAATTTATGCCTCCTCTGTATGGGTAGAAAATAAAACAAAAAACAGAATACTGTCATAGCTCTATTTTGAAGTCCATCCATCTATCCATTCTCTCATTCACTTTATCCTCACAAGGGTCGCAGGGCATGCTGGAGCCAATCCCAGCTGTTCTCGGCCAGTAGACAGAGGAAACCCTGAACTGGTTGCCAGCCAATCGCAAGGCGCACACACAGACGAACAACCATTCAACCCAAACAATCCCATCTTGGGCGAATTTAGATTGTCCCATTAACCTGTCATGCATGTTTTTGGAATGTGGGAGGAAACTGGAGTACCTGGAGAAACCCCACGCGGGCATGGGGAGAACATGCAAACGCACACAGGAAGGCCGCGACCTGGAATCGCACCCTCTGCACTGTGAGGCGGACGCGCTGACCAGTCGAACACCGGGTCGCCCTCATTTGAAGTCTTACTTGACAAATAAATAATGGGGTTTTAAATAAAATCAAGCTTCAACAAAATATTTATATTGCATTCATCTTTTCACTGTAATCATGTAAAAAATCAAACAGTAGCCTCACAAGGATATTAATTTAACACTGAAAAAAAATTAGCACTTCAGTCTTTAGCATTCTTTCTCATAATTGTATTTTTCTCTCTTGTTTCCAGGACGAACAAAGAACTCTTCTGTCAACTTTACAGATGAATTCTCTCCTCGTACATAATTTTTGTGTTTTCCTGTGTCCAGATGAGCTTTGACACTTTTGACCGTCATTTTTAGAAGACACTGAAACTTTTCCATGCGGGCTTTCCACACTGTTAACTTTTTCATGCGTCGTTATTGTCATCACTGTCCTCAGCACTGAAGCCGTAGTCAGCAAGGAATCGGCTGCAAGTGTATTTAGCCTCTTCAACTGATAAACGTAATGCATTTTTCGCTCCAGTGACTTCAACCATAGCAGTGAGATACAGAAAAATTAACAAAATGTCATATCGCCTACTTATTGCTTCATTCTATCCCATCTCAGCAGCCACCAGTTGTCTACAAAAACTTGCTGCTTGCCTTCCCTTCCGGGCTCTCTTCCGCCAGTGTCCATCCCTCTCTCTCACTCACACTCACACACCCTGCGGAACAACACGGTGCACTCCGCCTGTCATTTGTCACGCAAAGCATCAGTCAAATTAAACACATGCTAATTGGTCTCATGAAAAACAATTAAAGCCAGACATTCTCATGAATTTATCAGAGATGAAAGTGGACTTTTCTGAAAATCCCGGAAAAATAAATACAGTACACACACGCGCATGCACACACACCTGGCCGATCACGCATGAATCAGTTTACACAAAACGCTATTCAAATACTCGACATTCAATGACTAATCTTCCTTTTGTGTGCACACGTTGCACCCTTTGTGGCTTCCGTTCTCGACGAAATTTCGAAATCTCCGAGAAATGGCGAGGCCATGAGAATGCGAGGCGAGGGTATTACTGTTGTGGCGACGCCACTCAAGCTAAGCGAGCCTCAGCAGTAGATAGTCCGCTGCTCTCTGCTGTGCGTGCTTCAGCGCGAACATGTACGCAAGCGCGTCTTTTGATTTCAACCAATCAGCGCTGACGCAACGACGTCACACACCCGACGTCACACACGACAGCAGCTAAATTAAACTAGCCGAGACAACACTCGAAGTCGGACGGACACGTTTTTCTGCCAATTCTGTGTGTCTTTTTGTCTAAATATATTTTTTACGACAACTGTCTTGTCCACAGTGTCTGTTATTCGTTCCACTGGGGTTTAGCAAGTGTGTTTATAAAGAGACGAAAATTGTTTGGGGACTATCTCCCCCCCCCCCCGTTCTAGTTGAGATGGTATAACCCAAGAGGCTACACTCGTGAAAGCAAAACAACGAACTCAAACGCGTCTTCGTTCAATGTTGTCAACTCATATCCGGATTAATTTTAGGGCAAATTTTCCTCAATTCTCCAGAGAGATTTTCATAAAAATTTGAAAAACCCGGAATTCCGGGAAAATCCGGAGGAC
>CAAKHF010012216.1:0-19507 GCA_901007745.1 Hippocampus kuda
ATTCTTTTTTGTTTAAAAAATTTATATATATATATATATATATATATAGATATATATATATATATATATATATATATATATATATATATATATATATAATTTATATTTATATATATTTATATATATATATACATTTTTTTAATTTTTTTTTTACACTATACTTATATGCCCTGTATATATACGCACTACGATTGTCCAATGTTTTTTTTTCAAACCTTGTAAGTCAATGTCAATATGGTATCATTAGACTCGTCCAGCCCCCAGAATCATGATGACACCCCTGTCAGTTCTCCATCCTCCATGAACTAGAAAGTACAATGCTAAGACTTTTGCACAGTAATGCACTGTACTGTCAGCGGGCATGTATTTCTTAATGCTGGAGAAGCGCTCTTTTTTTATTTTTTTTTAACCCTCTGATTCATAGATGACATTGATTGCCCAAGTGTTGGTCTATGTATAATATGTGGCCTAGGTCTTCATATGTGCGCTTTACTTAAGTTGGCTGCTCAGACTTTTGGCCTGTGACAATGGATGTCGATGACTTTCTGTGGGCCCCAAGCATTTTGGGGCGGCACCTGTGAAGTCCCCCATCCTCTCCCGTTGACACATTCAGTATTTAAAAATAACATTTTGGACCACCATTCTCTGGCAGCAAAAGTAAAAGCCTGGCCCTACCCAGCAAGGAGATAACGTAATATTATCCATTATAATTTCATTTGCGATTTTTGGCGGCCCTTCATAACGCCCCATTGCAATGGCTCTGAAACAATACCTGATCTGACAAAGAAGAAGAAAGGGAAAAAAACCTACTGTACTGTTGTCTTCAAGCTAATTATGTATACACTGAATTGAAAATTAAATTGTGTACTGGGCCAGAAGAGTACCTGGCAACCTTTTAACATGTAGCCTGAGTGCCTTTGATTATATTTTATGATTTTATTTTGTTATTTGCCATTTCTGTGAGTAAAACAAGACAGGCATAAATAACCTGCAAGGTGGTTCTTGGCTTAGCTGCCTCTCTGTTGCCACACGTTGCCAAAACAGCTGATTGTGAGGTTTAAGTCTGGGCGATGGCATTAACATGTCCAAATATGTACATGTAATATGTACATTACATGTAACATGTAATCAGGAATTCAGAATAGTAGCACTTAAGGCACACTGAACTTCCACAGTTGAACAAAAATGTGTTCTATGATGCTGTTTGTCCTCCAAATTGTTCAGCTTTTGAAATCTTTTATTCCCCATGAGAAATGAGTGTATAAGTTCTCTTCATTGCAGTCACCTGTCTCACAAGTGTAAACGTGAAAACGTCAATTGAACATTGGAGTAATCATGTAATGGTGCGTGATGACATACGTTTTCTTTTTTTCTTCATTTTTGTGAAAAACAAGTAAAAAATATAAATAACCTCGATGGCATGCTGTACACAATGACACTTGCTGCCTTACTGCTTTGTATGTCTGGATCAACATTCAGTGTTCAGTGAGCCAATGTTTTCAAGACTTACGACTCAAGACAAAACCCAGGCTATCAAGTGACATTTTATAATAGGGTTCCCCCTCCTCATTAAACTACACTTGACCTTAGTTCATTTCCTTTTCTCTTTCCGTCAAAAAATTGGACTCATGTATAACGTGAAAAACTCCCATTTGTACAATTCTCTAATTAAGAGCCATTGTGGGTTTCCTTGAAGCTGTTTATTTCAAATTGACACATCAAATAAAAGAAAATTCATCAATGTCTAGTTAAATACCGAAATATTTAACCACAAAATATAAATCGAACCAAAGCCTGCAAGCTTAATGCGAACATAAAATGTGAAACACCATAGATACGCTAATGCAAGCTAGCATGAATGTTACCGTCATTAACTGGTATTTTCCCCAAACACGAAGCAGCAGGCATACAACAAGCAAACAACAGTACTCGCAGGCTCACGTTCTCTGCTCATATGTGAGTCTTATTTGGCTTCAACAATGTGATGCAGGTCAGTGTCATTACTTCCAAACAGAAAGTGACTTTCCAAGAGACGTCATGTGACTTGTCAGCATAGCCCACAGGAGAAGCTCACTGGTGATGACGGGAGTATTGGCACCTCCCGGGAGCCTTCCTCCCTGCTCTCCTTCAGCATGTCACCCGAGATTCTCCTAAGTTTACTGACTGCTTGCATCATCGTCATCGTCAATAATAGCTTTGTTTTCGACTAAACGGGGCAAAATGTCACATGAAATCAGTCTGTGAGTAAATTGAGAAAAGCTCATCATACAGTACGAAAACATTAGCGGTACTTTTTGTGACATTTGTTGTTTTGTGGTGTGCATTGGGATTTTATGTTCCTTGGTTCATAAAGGCTTGTCAAACATGGACAGAGAGCAGATTGACTGGCACGACTTTCATGTTTCACTCATTTTCACCTTTGATCTCATTTCATGGCGCTGCTAACACTGTGAAGAGACAATCTGTTTGATGTTGTTATTTAATTATTTTGATTATTTTCAATCCAAATGATGGCTTTTTCTTTTCGGAGAGGCTTCAAAGACAGCTAAAGACAATGACTATATTTTATTTCCTTTGCCGATCATGAGCATAGAAGGAGGCCTCCCTCCATATTTTCGAGGTCCCCTGCTTCCCTCACCTCACTTCTTCCTTCCCCACCTTTGTCTCACCGCCACCGTCACATTCGGCCGTGACTGCAAATGAGCTTCAGGACAGAGCAATTATTCAGCATTCCTACACTGACATGAAGGACTCACTGTCACTGGTGAATGTTCCAAGTCAGATTACATGTTTAGTGTCAAACCTCAAAACCGAATCTTATATGCAGAGGATAAAACCTGCTCGTGGAAATTCTTGGATAGCTTTTGTCTTGCGGCTGAATTCATGCGGGCCACAAACACAGTGCTTTTGACATACTGTAGCTCCCATCCCCCGACACCGGTTGTGCAGCCATTTGTGTTTGCTTTGCACGTTTCAAACTCATCTTTTGTTTTCATCTTTTCCTCTCCCCACCCCCTTGGAATACAAAAATAAGGACTCATTCCCTTATAATATCTGATGCTGATACAGGTTAAAAAGGGAAAAGTGACTGCACTGATTATTTTCACACCTTCATTTCTGTTGTATCAACTCCTCTTTGAATTGATTGAAACTGATTTGGGATTTTGCTGACATACAAATTGCAAAAGTGCCATTCTATTTGTGTTCCAGTGACCTTTTCAGCATTGTGACTCACACTCCATGGACAAAATTTTTTGGACATTATCTTTTTGGCACTGGACTGAGACCTCAAAAGTCAAATAATATAATATGCTTGGATGAGTTTGGTGTGAAACAGTGTGAGAATCCGAGCCTAGTGCACATATGTTATGAGTACTTTTATATCTTCCTTTCTTTGTCAATAATTAATTTCAAGTTTCAACCTTCAAAGGAACTATGAGGCGTATAATACACACATCAACTGTGTCACTGACTCTATAGTCTTCCTTCGCTGCAGGTAACATTTAGAATGGTGACGGTGACGTGGCGAGAGGTCGATGATGGCATGTGGGCTGTTGGCGGGTCGCAGCAGATCGCTGCTAGCCTCCCAGTAGTGACGGCGATCTTGCGTGGCTGTCACAGAGTGAAACTCGCTCAGGGGAGGGATGTTGTTTTGGAGTCAACATTGCTGCTTTTTCCTGTCAATCAGTATAATATTTGAATTGGAAAGTTTAATGCAGGTGTTGCCAGCATGGGACTGTGAAGCATAATCTCCACAGAAGTGGGAGTAATAGTGATATGTTCAAGTCAGAAGTCAGTCGAGTCAAGTCATGACTTGTCTGATGTAAGTCATACAATCCTGCTCAGTCCATTTTGCACCTGTATTAGTCAGCTAACACATACTAACACATTCACAATCACTTTTTCTTTGTTTTTGTGTTGTTGTTTTTTTAATGGGCCCAAATCAGTCTCCGTACTGGCTATTGCTTTATTGTCTTATTCATTGAACGTATAACAGAAATGAAGCCGAGTTAATGTTTGACCAGCAGGTGGCTAAGATGTAGCTGAGCCTGCCTGCCTTTGTGGGGATGAGAATGATGGATGACTTTGGATATTGTAGTTACTTTGTCTCTTATTTTTGAGTTGTGAACCTTGAATGTTTATTTTATTTCCATGTAATCCTTAAATCTGTCTGTTGTCACCTTCAGAGCTCCCTCCATTATACTTGCTTCATAAGTTGCCCCTGTACTCAGTAACATAGCCTACTGCCGGGTTGTCAAGTTTGCTGCACTATAAATCACTTAACTTTCAAAAACAAAATGAGTGAAGTCATGAAATTCAAATAAGAAAACCAAGTCAAAGTCAAGTTGGGGTTTTATACAAGCAAGTCCCAAGTCCTAAAGCTATTATATTCTCTCATGTGACTTGAATTCTCCACCTCTGCCTTTCACTGCTACCCAAGATTAAAGGTCTAATGTTTACACAGCACACCAACCCACAATTCAAAGTGAAGAAAGCGGAACTACCGTCTAGCATGTGAAGAGCATCATTAATGTTTAACGTTACGCTGTTGTGCAAAGGTGTGGACAGTGACCGCTTGCAGTTTGTTTGAAGTGTGATCCTTCATGGCTGTCAGAGTGCAGGCCAAAGTGAGGCAAGGAGTGCACAGATGTGCTTGAGGTGAAGGAGACGAGGATGGAGGCTTGTCTTGTCTGTGAAATGTCTCACGACAGGTGATGGTACACGCAGGGGGCCATCAGTGAGGGAAAGTAACAAGGTAGATATGAATTGCTTTACTTAGAGGGGAAGTCAACCTCAAAATATTCTTGACAATAATAAGTTCTTGGCAGCCCTACAAGTCTAGACACGGCAATCTGAATAATATTGTGTTTGTGGAATAGGAGTTAAGCAGCAAAATCTACCCGGTTTCAGCCATCTCAGTGGGCAGCCATTTTGCAGCCATTTGCCACTTTCTGTCAACTGAACTGTCATCACAGTTTCTCAGGGCTCAGGTAACGACCGATCATTGCTCACTGGTTCTCTGAAGCTGAGCCATGATTGGTTGTTACCTGGGCCCTGAACAACTATGACGTCATTTTCAATTGACAGAAAGTGGCAAAATGGCTGCCCGCTGAGATGGCTAAAAATGGCTGAATTTTTCTCCACAAATGCAATAGGAATCAAAATGTCGTATTTAGACGAGCGGAGGTGCAGAGAACATATTACTATGAAGACAATTTGGGGGTCGACTTCCCCTTTAGGATTTTTTTTTTTAGGTACTGTATCTGTAATTTACATGAGTGTTTATATTACTGATGACTGTTGTCTTTTACTACCCACATTTGAAAATAGATACTTTCTACTCCTTACTTTATCGTGATATTTTATTATTTTGCGTGTAGAGATTTGATTTTATTAGACCGTTATCAAAAAAAAAAACTATATTGTATGTGTGCAGTATATGTATAATTTTACCATTCTACTTAGATACATTTGATTGGCTGTACTTTTTTGGAACTTTAGTAACTTTAGATATTTCGTTTTTTCAGAAATATCTGTATTCCTCTTTGAGTGCAATGTGAGTACTTTTTCCACCTCTATTGTGCTGTTTTTCATAAAGAAAATGTCGAAGATAATTATTTTTTATTTGTTTATCATCTCACATACAATATGTTCAATTTTAATTTAGGATTTGGCTCAAATCAAAAGCTTCACCACAAAACAAACACAGATTCTGCCCGTTGGCAGGCGAGGTTTATCAAGCTGCTCGGATTCATTTCCTGTGTCTCCAATGATCAAGTCAAATCTGAGGATTAGGCCAGTTCCCGAAAATCCAGTCCTCTCCCCCACCCCAACCTTTGCTTGCTCCCCAAATCCTCGTGTGCTATATGCCCCAGGAGGTCAAAACTGGTATCAAGATGGGGAGCAAAAATCAGTGTTCTTCCTTCCCAGGGACTTGGGAGGAAGTTTGTGTTTGTTTAATCTTGTCGTCATGCACTTTCAAACGTGCTTTGGAGTTAATGAGGAGGTGATAAGACATTATCAGAATCGGAAACAACCATGCGGCGGACGACTTTACTCACAAATGTTCCATAAAAAGTTTATTACCGGTACTTTGCATTTGAATATCATGTTTCTGTTTCTGTCATTTTTGCAATAAATTTGGATGATATAGTACTTGCTTTTCGATTTTGCCAAAACACCATGAAACATCAAAATATTTGCCAAACTATTTACTCTGTTCTTTATTAACACTGTTAACCGCAGCAGGATACTCAGTGCACGACATCCTAGCTGTCCCAAAAGAGAGGAAACATGCAAATGTGTCTTATGCTTCAAATCATCACTTCTCACACAGCCACAATTTTACAAATCATCAAAACAACTGCACAGTAGATTCTAAGCAGCTGGCAAGCTGAGTGGTGACGCCTGTAATCACTGGGTAAACAGTTGGTCTTTTTCTTTTTTTTTTTTTTAAACAAAATCTCTTTAGTAAAGTTGTAAAAGTACCCCAGGAACGTGTCACTGCCATAATGTGATTATTAATCCTTGAAAGTAAACTTGAGCAAGGCGAGCTGTCCTTTTCCTGTTGAGGGATCATCAATTGCCATCATTCCTACCTCAGGGTTGTCAAAGTCATTTTTTTCGCGGGCCACATTGTATTTTTTTGATTCTCTCAGAGGACAGTTATGACTGTGAAAATATTCTGTAGCTAGTTTTTGATTATGAGACGGCACGGTGATCGACTAGTTAGCATGTCTGCCTCACATTGCAGAGGTGTAGGTTTTGATTCCGGCTCCGGCCTTCCTGTGTGGACTTTGTATGTTCACCCTGTGCCTGCGTGGGTTTTCTCCGGGTACTCCGGTTTCCTCCCACATTCCAAAAAACATGCACAGCAGGTTAATGGAACACTCCAAATTGTCCCTGGGTGTGATTGTGAGCGCGGAAGGTTGTTTGCCTCTGTGTGCCCTGCGATTGGTTGGCAACCAGTTCAGGGTGTACCTCACCTTCTCCCCGATAACAGCTGACATAGACTCCAGCATGTCCGCGACCCTTTTGAGAATAAGCGAATTAGAAAATGGATAGATGGATGGATGGATAGCATTGGATCATGTGATCAGTATTTGCTTGGAAGTTTAGATATGAAGATAAGTTGGGCCTGAAACCAAAAGACAAGGTGACTGACTCACATTGGTTTCTCTGTATAGTCGTAATCAGTTAATATTGGCCACTTTATACATTTTTGCTATCCAGTTACAAGAGTTCTAAAAAAGTTGCCAGACAATAGACATCTTTCATGGAAGTGCCACAGATGCCAAATTTGCTGTCATAAACAACAACGATCACTACACAGTTAAATCGTCGGTCCACCGACATTGAGAAATGGGCAAGTGAGAATGAAGCTCAACCTTCTATTTAAATAATGTCTAGAATGTGCTAATTTTTTAAACAGTCTAAATTAGTTTTGTGGATGCTGGTACATTTAGCATGAATCAGTACGTAATAACATGGTCTACTTGGCAACACTTGAATGTTTTTTTCATTGGAAACATTTTTGTATGTTAGTGAAGTCTGAGTACTGAATCAACCACCAGATGTACGTGTTGTGCTGCTGATGAGATCTTGTGGCGATTTCTGCAGTTTTCCTAACATGCATTTCATGCGTTTGCTCTCCTCCTCTTAGAGCACATCCAAGCAGACGCTTCAGCAACATCAGTACCGGCAGCTCTTTGAATCTGGTAAGCTCACATGTCACTTCAACAGCTTTTAATAAAATGTGGCAACTTGTGTATCTCATTGTAATTGCAAATTGAGCTGGTGGCTTTCTTTTCTCTTTTTTGGGGGGCTTGCTTTTGAGACATGTGGTATTATCTTGGTGCCCTGCAACTGTGAGGTGAGGTGATTTAGACAAAAGTAGACCTTTGATGCCTTCTTGTTGCATCTATAAGCATTTACAATTAAGTGCAAAGCTTTGTGAGAGTCTGTCACTGACTTGTCGCTTTTCGCTTGTTCCCAATCCTCCACAAATAGCAGACAATAGTAGACGGGGTTTTTTTGTTTGTTTTTTTTTACATGTCACGAAGGGATTCCCTCCTCCTCGTATTCGTCACATTTGTTGTCAAGGAAATGCATCTGTTAGTCATTAGGATGGCAACCTCCTATTAGTACCCACAGGAGTCTGCAAGTCTCGCACAAGCTCTCCTGGCACTTTGTCCTGCAGTTGAAGTTATTTTGGTCAGGACCATAGTCTGTATGGGCCGGGGGAAAAAAATCTGGCCTGCTGCCAGATGGTATATATTGCACTACTTGGACTCATGACATTTCTCACTCGCTTTTCCCATGACTCATTGAAGTGGCTGCCAGATTAGTCCTGCCATTCATGGAGACGGGAAGCTGGGGGCTCATGTTTGCAGAACAAGAAGATATTTATGACGAGCAGAAAGTGGTCCTTTCCTGTAGTCTAATAACTTTCGGCTTTTGTTTAAGGTGCACAGCAGGAAATTACGTGCACGTGCGAGTGTCTAAGCACATACATGCCTCTGAAAGGTCTTCTCTTCTGATCTATAGTTAAGAAACAACCAGTGTGTTTGCTCCCAGCCTGACAGTCCCTGTGGGTTTGGCTTTGCACATGCATTTTGAGGCCATCAATTAAAGGCCTGCAGACATATAGGGCTGCAGTGTGCATTGCAAACACTCTGTCCCAAAGATCTTGACGGCTGGGGATACTTTTGTTTGGAGACATCAGATGATGATTCAGAATTTTAAAACAAACAATGCAGCAAGAGCTGGTCAAAGTGGAATGGAAGAATAATGACAGTATTGCCTTAGCACACCACCACACGAGAATTAAAACATAAACAATGATACATGTGACAACCATAAATAAATGCATCACCACCAACATGAAGATCCAACCAGCAATCAGTGTTTTTATTGATGGATTTAAATAGATTGTCTCCCATTTGTCAGCAAAGAGGCCCGGCGCATCCAGTGACCTATTTCAGGATCCATAATATGGCGAAAGATCACTGTGGCTTGCCAGCATCAACCCCCCTTGCTGACCACAACAGCCTCTCCCTCCCTTTTGGCCTCCATTACCATGGGAACGCTGACATCATTGTGGGTGGAGCTAAGTGGCAAGAAGGAGCAGGCAGGCAGAATCCACCAGCCACCACACAAATCCAATTCATCTCTAATTTGCCTGTTCGGATAAAGCTTTCTAAACAAGAATGGCGCATACATTCAAAAGCGATCACATCAATCTTCCAAAATATATGTCAAATAACTTACCTGATTTGAACAAAGAATCAATCAAATTGTGAAAGTGGCGATGGTTGTGTGTGTATGATGATAATGCAGAACTGCAAATAAGACATCAATGGTCCAATGAAGCTGCAGCAAAGCACTGCTATAAGTTGGCCTGACAGATCTAAAGTCAATCTACAATCGAGGTTACTCAAAAGCTGCACAAATAACTTTTGAAATGATTGTCAAATGTCTAACAAAATAAGTGAAGGATACTCTCCAGAAATCCTAGAGCAAGCTGCTTCTCACACACACACACACACACACACACACACACGCACACACACAGGATTAAAGCAAGGTTGGCCTACTGAGATACACTGCCAGAGATTCCCCGCTAAATAGATGGTGACATTCCAATGTCGGCAGCACTTTGTGGAGACATAACAAGTGACCCAGATCAGGGCGGAGCTGAGGGGGAGGAGGGAGGTGAGGTTGGATTAAGGACATGGCGGGGCAGGAAGGTAAGGGTGAGCACAGCAATGGGTGGGTGAGGGGCATGCGTGTGCAGAAACCAAAGGAGGACACCTACCTGTCTGCCTGTCTGTCTGCTGAATCGTGTGTAAAGCTTAGTTGAGCGTGAGATCAGGTCATATTAGCGATATGATGGTGGACCCCATTTCTTCCGTGGCAACAGTTGGAATGTCTTATCACATACTATAACGCTCTTGCCGAATTTAGTCTTGTTCATCTATTCTGCACAATTATTTGAGGTGAACTCATTCTTACAAGCCTCAATCAGTCTGTTCCCCCCTTTGCAGGTGAACCATCCCCTCCCCGGTGACCCAGCAGGCAGGCAGGCATGGCAGACAGTCGGCAGCCAGATGAGCGCTGGGCCTCCAACGGCCAAGAAAACGGCGAGAATGGCTACTCAGCCTACAGCTGCGAGGAGAACGGATTCCACGGTGGGGCAGCAGCGCAACCCAATACAGCAGGTATGAAGGTGGTTTGTTTGCAACCTTGACTTGGAGCTGTGTCTGTGGCTATATGTGCTTGGTTGTGTCGCGCAATCACTGATGTTAAGTGTCTCATGTCACCCGCTCGTGGAAACCGAGAGAATGTTAGGATGCGCACCTCCGCACAGCCTTTTCAATGACTTCCTCCCGCCCATGTCTTGTCAGTGTGTGTGTCTCTCTCTCCCTCCACAGTGGATGACTCAGCCAATTTGCCTCCCTCCCCTCCTCCCTCTCCATCCGCTGAGCAGATGGGGCCAGCGGCGCAAGGTACACCCAGTGCACACTTGTAGGCTACTCTGACCATCCGCACGGTTGCGCAAATGGTGGTGAGGGTAAACGGAAGCATAAGAACACAGATCATATCAGCCACTACCCCTCTTCCCCTCTCATCTTTGACCGACGTGCTTTGTTGTCTGCTCCATGTCAAACCCGAGATGTTTACACTTTGGTCCATTAGTACACAGCTTTCCTTCTGCGATGCCTTCATGGTGTCTCCAGGAGCGAGTAATACACTTTCCCAACCATTTCCATGTTGCATGGTGTCATGCAATCAGCCGAATCTGCGATCCTGAGAGTTTGTGCTTGTAAACTCAACTATGACACACAACACATTGGAATCGAATATCTCACTGCATCATATAAAACTGCAGACGAAGATGTAAATCCAAATGCTCAGAAATTCACGGGCACAGGAATTTATGCACATTTTGTTGGAACAACACAATACACCTCACTACATCAGCATCACAACTATTTATAATCATAGTTAAAGGGTACATGTTATGGAAAAAAATAGTTTGCTGTTGTATTATCATAAAAATAAGGAATTATAATAATAATTAGTAGTCAGCCAAAGTGTGATTTGAGCTGACTTTGGACAAGAGGCCTTAATTGTTCACGAGTCAATCGCAGGACACATACAGTATAAACAAAGAACCATTTACACTCACAGTCACACTGAAGTCTATTAACATCATTTTTTAATGTGGGAGAAAGTCGAAGTACTTTGAAAAATTAAAAACCAAATCAAGCACGGGTATAATATGCAAACCCTACAGAGGAGACGGTCAGAGAATAGATTCAAGCCCTGAACCTTCGAACTGCGAGGCAGACATATGAGCCGTTCACAAACCGTGCTGCAAAACTGCCTATGTCTCCTTTAATTCTGGTTTCTACATACAGTAAAAATAGATTTGATTTTTTTAAACACATTCTATACGCGTCATTTTCAGCATCGACTGATTGCATCACATCATAGTCTTGTTAACTCATGTAACCCCAGTTCCCTCCATGTCTCACCCACCTGCCCCAAACCCCTTGTTTGAGAAGATAAAGTAGAACCTGCCAGTGTCCTGCAACAGCAGGATGAGGATGAGGAGGAGGAAGTTGCCGTTTGCCAGGAGGAAGTGACATGTGAGCAAGGGGGCATCCTACTCTTAGAGCAGAAAGATTTGGTAGCAGAAGCGCAGGTTTTGGGCCGCGAGCAAGCTCAAACACCTGAGGCGCTCAATGGAGGAAGTCATCACAGAGATCATAGCCCTTCAAAAGGTTTGTCAGGGTGCAAAAGTGCAAAGGACTCCTTCTGTACGAGTGTGTGCGTGTGAGTGCATGTGCGTGATTAAGAAAGCACATTCTGAATATTGTCTTGCACATAATTTCTTGCTTCCTGCAGCTCTGTTGCGCTTCAATCCAAAAGCTTGTCCATCTTCATTGTTTTGTGCTTTTCAGCAGTTTCCTTTGCTTTTACATAGACTGTTGTTGGACTTTAGTAGCAACCATCTGTTGGTTGACAATGGCTGTACTTTATGTGTTGCCAGCTACATTGCAAATGCAATTAGCATTTGCCACACTGTACACGTGCGTTTGTGCGGAATATTGATGTGCAGTCCAAGGAACTCTGACTTGTGTGGTTGAAATGTATCATCGTCTTCATTGCATCTTAAAGCAATGAGTAATTGCATCTTCCTATTGATACAGTCTAATAACTGCAGCTATTAGGTGTCGAATGACTTTTGATTTTTTTTTTTCTTTGCAGTCACTACTTGGGGAATGACAGTCCAGCCACCTTTGATTAGTTGATGACGTCAGTGATATTTCATTTTAGTCATCAACTTTTCAAACACAATCACTCTCCCTGTCAACATTGGTTGCACAGGCCCCACTCCCAAACTCATTTGTCCATTCACTTTCAGGCACCCGCTCATGCAATTACATTCAGATATCTTCATCGAAAATCTTCTCGAATGGCAGTTTATGGAACACTACTACAGGGTCCCTACTCGCTAAGCTACAGTATGTAAAGTATGTATTATCAAAAAATGGGTCTGTTAAGAAAAAAAAATCCTATATAAGTAAAAGGCGCATTCTGTTTGTGAACCATTGTATGTTAATTATCCATTGGTTATCCAAGGCACTTATTCTCACGAGTGTCTCCGAGCAGTTTATTGTAATTATACTTTATGTTTATTTCATAGATTTAGTACTACAGTATTATGCTTGGTTCAGACCAGTTGAAAACATCAACTAACTTTTGTGTTTCTTGCTTTTGTTCACCGTGCAACTAAATGGGGGTTGCTTTGAGCAAAGGCAGGGATCCTCTGGCTAACGAAAAAAAAAAGTTGTTGGTCAATCTGGTGACCAGTGGTTTTGTTGTTACGTTAGCTAATGCTAAATGTGATGTGATAAATGTTTGCTGCACAAACATGAACCTGAAAGAACCATCCATTTTCATTTTCATTTATTTTTTATTTTTATTGTTTATTCGAAAGGGACAATGCACATTAATGAACACTGGGACAATACCTGCGTAAATATGCTAAGGTTAGCATACAGCTAATCCAGAGCACAAAAACAAGCAATTGGCTTCTGTCAAAACACATCTTTTGAATAATAAGAAAAATAAAGAACAATAATTTCAATATAGCCAGGGAAACAATAATGTCAAGTAAATGTTCAACGTTTTGGTCATCCCACATGTATTACAACAGGAATTCAATCATAGCCGTGCTCCCTTACTTTTTGTCATCTAACATCATGCACCTCATGCCTTCATTTTCAGTTGTGCACAAAAGCGTAGCTGCTGTGGCCTTCCCGTTGCAATGCAGCATGTGTTTGGAGAGCTACTGCTTCTGTGTGCACAAGGCCTTGGCTTGGCTGCGGTGATCCAGCTTTTGTGGATGCTGCTTTTAGTTAACATGACTACACAAAGATGCACAGTGTCCTCCAAACTTGCAGCCCAACTCGAAGAAAAGAGCAGAATGGAGTCCTGCGGCCATGCAGAAAAGGAGGCAGCAAAGGAAAACAAAGACAAAACTGTCTTAGTGATGAAGTCAATTCCAGAATATGGTGCCGAGGAAACGGCTGATACGTTTGTAGGCTTGGCCACGAAAAGCTACTTTGAATTTCTCACATCAGAAACGGAACAAAGTGAAGATGAAGTGAAGGGACAGAAGTGTTCAGTCACAGGAAGCTTTGACAAACGTGTGGAGAGAAGCTCCTTGGTGATGCCTTCATCTGACGTCATCACAACATTACCTGATGAGCAACCAAGAACCGACTGTGAAACGTTGAACCTGGCAAGCACCCTTCCTTATCCCACCCTGCAGAAGAGGGAGACTGTTGACACTAGACCAAAGTCCACACCCCAAAATGTGGCTTCTCTGGTGGGGAAATCTTTAGCCAAGCTCACCCTTGGGGAGCAGACTTTAATACCGGTGAGTGAAGAAAAACACCTGGAGGACCTGGGCAGCTGTGTCTTGAAAGAATACTCTGGACCAATGCCTTCTCCGGCTGACAAGCCAAGTCCTGAGGACATTTCTTACCATTGTCTCCCTATGATGGATTTTCAAGTAGACAACCTTGGAGCTGCCGAAGTTGAAGATGATCAAAAATTACAAGATAATAACGTGTCTAATCTTGGTATATCACAAAAATCACCTTTACGGTCAAAGATACTGGAAAAGGCTGTGACGAGCGCAACAAAACTGGATCGCCTCAGAATCCCTATGACGAGTCCAAAAGACAGACCAACCGAGTTTCATTTGGGGAGCAGTCTACCTGGTGACATAAAAATACACACAATTCCTGAAGTAGACATTGAAAAAGACCCTTCAAGAGAAGCTTCTCCTGTCCCACCAGGCAGTTCCTTCACATTTACATCGACAGAAACTGAAACTGAGGTCCCCCTGACTCACACCTCACCCAAAAGCCTCGACGATGCGTCCCAAGAAACACAGCTTTCTGAAGAGAAGGCAAGGGATATCTCAGTAGTGACCGTTGCAAAAAGCAAGCGTGGTGGGATGAACAGGGGGCGGATAGAGAAACCTGAACATGAAAAAGACTGTAAGAGGTTGCTCAGTGATCCCAGGACACCTGCAAGGTCAGAAACAAGAGAAAAGGAAGATATCCCCAAGGCCCTAAAGCCCTCTAATGGAATAAGTACACTCTACTTACAGAAAGTCTCACCGAAGCCACAATTTCCCTCTCCAGTCATAATTATACCTCAGGCACAAGTGCAAGAAGAGGATGACGTAGAGGTTGTAGAAGAGATCATATATGATGCTGATGGGCCTGTGCTCCCCAAAGTGGATCAGGATGAGCCAGAAGTGCTGAAAGTGGGTCAGGTGGTCCAGGGAAACAGCAGTGTTGGGCAACCAAAGAGGGATTTTCACAGTCCCTTTGCATTCTCTGACGATGACCAACTGATGCTGCGGCAGTTGGGTAATGAAGAGAAGACGGTTAGTTCAGATGATCCAACTGAAATCAAAGAGGAGCAGGGAACTGGTGTGCAGAATGACAAGTCCTCTCTGGAGATAGGTCAGAAGGTCGAAGACACCACTCAAGCTCTTAATGATGGAGCTCCAGTGGACATCTCCATCTGTGACACAGACAGTAGCTGGATTGATTCAAAAGGTACCCAGAATTCATACTTTGTGGTGTACAGTGGAACCTCTAAGGTCAAAACACCCACTGGAATACCCCCCTTGCAGACTTACTAAACTACTACTGTAAACTACAGAAAATGTTGGAGTTACAGAGTCAAACTGTTGCCATCATACTGTACTCGTCACCCTATACAGGCCTTTGTAGATTGCGGTTATACAATATGAGCATACAATTGTAAAAACAACCATTTTTGATTGTACAACATGAAGTAAAACATTTAAAATAACGAATACATTTGAAGATGTAATTTCAAGGTGTTTCAATATGAGAATCGGTCTTTTCGGTTCACATTCCAATTCAGTCCTACAGACAATGAGGGTCGTCAACTCGATCTAAGAAGCATGTTTTGCATTGGGGCATTGTAAGCACAGGTAGAATGTGCAAAATCCACATGGGAAAATTGGAGACCGGATTCGAACCCCCAACTTCAGAAGCAGATATGGTAATAACCTGCCACGTCCCACCGTAAATGAAGCATTGAAGTACCCTAACCATGAAAGTGTGAATGCAAATATGCTGAAGTCATGCTTGACGTCAGTTCAAACTATCAAGTATTGTGCGACTTTTGGTTAAGCACTCAAGATGTTGGTTGAATTCTGAAGTTGGCTTGAGAGGTTCCGCTGTATTTGTTTGCATATTGTCTGCAAAGCTAGCAGAATGGAGAATTGGATCCTCTTTTGATGCCTCTCCACTGCAGATGATGACAAAACTAACATGACAAAGCAAATCAAAGCCACCCTCACCATACTCGGGGTGGACACAACCTCAAAACAGGTCCCTGGCAGAGGAAGTAAAGTGTCACGCAAAGGTCCCAGCTTTCGTCTAAAAGAGGAGATGAAGAAGAAAAAAGGTTACCCCCCCCACATTTGTGTGAATGCCCTGTATCTGTATCCATGACACAGCGGCAACCACATTCTAATCTGAATTTGACCATGTGGTTAATCTTGTCTCTCCTCTTCTGCTAGTAGGCGTCGTGCGGAGGGCGGACCAGAATAAGGTCTCAGCCTTCCAGAGTCGAAAAACTGTAGCCAAAGCTGTGGCCAGACATCCTCGGCCAATTCTGCTTCAGAGTTCTGCTAGACGCAAAGCCGCAGGTGAACGAACACTTGTCGCCAGGATTTCGCACCATGGATAGAGAGAGTGCAACAACTGTAAATGGCAGTGGATTTGTTTTAAATGGGCTTCGGTGATGACATGGTGCTACGACCATGAAGCCTAAACGATGTGTGCTAACACAATTTAGCTCATGGAGTTACTGACGACTGCTCTCTCTCTATTGGTGGCTTACATTTTTTTAAAGACTTGAAGCAGTTGCAGTGTGGCTGGCAAACATCATGTGCTGCTCATCTTCGTGACAGGCATTTCGTCTTTTTTTTTTTTTTTACTTCCAAAACCTCTCCTGTTCTGCTTCATATTTATGCTACTGTGTGTTGTCTTTGTGTATTGCAATGGTTTGTTTCTCTGCCACAAAATACTGTTGTTTTTCGGGCTGGTTTGCTTGTTATGTTGTGAAAAGGGACTGACCTGGACGTTGACCGTGGATTCCTGCCGTTGCATCACGATGCATTTAGTCTTTCTTAAGTTGAAAAGGGGCAAGTCAATAAGATATTTGAAACCCTGCATTCCCAAGCGACTCTGTTTGCTGTTTGACATCGTTCATTAATGCATCACTTTTTTTTTTCTTCACAGGTGTAGAAAGCTGTCAGCCTTTAAGTGTCCACCAGTCCAGGGAGAGACCCACTGTAAGTAACCCACTGGCCTTTATGCTAAAGTATATGTATTGCATGAAAACACCCTTTTTTTCTTTTTTACTTCTGCATGGGTGCATTTAAGTCTCTCGTTGTGTCTTGCATGCCAGCCTTTGTCCTTACATTTGTCTCAGCAGCGAAAATGTGTAAGTATAGTAATCAGACTCAGACCTATGTGTGCAGCACATCCATTTTCATACCGAACGTCTTTATACTGTGTTTGTCTTGTCTTGTACACATTCAGGGAAATAAAAATGATCATAATTCTTAAGGCCCATGTCTGGGCCTTGAGAAATTGTATGGCCAGATGGTGAAATTGTCCGGCTCTTCAAACATGATAATCGGCCAAACGGCCAATTTGTTTGCCAATTGTTTTTACCTTTATGTACTCTAACCTTTTACATCCGTTTACACAAATAGCACTGGTCTCATTATTTATTTCACATAAATCTATACCATAACCTTGTATCCTTAAATATCTAGATAATGACATTTGTTGATAAGGTCTATCAACCTGTCAAAATAAAGCAAATCCGATTGATTTATAGTCAGTTATTTTTACAAGCAATGCTTAGGTGAGCAATGCAGGTTGTGCAAAGAATTGACTTGGATGTCACCATTTTACACAGAGCCTAAAGTCACAATTTGGTTCAAATAACTAAATAGTGCAACATTAAACACAAATGTGTTAAATATGACACACATTCAACTGGTAACACAAACACACATCTGAGAAGCATTAATGTCTTGATAACATCATTAATTAAATGCTTTGTGGCGTACAATTTATTCTAGGAAACCAAAAGGACAGCTTTTTTTTTAAACAATATATTTACAGTTGACCGTCACTGTTTGTGAGGAATAGGGACCAGAACAGCCCACGAATAGTGAAAATCCTCATACAAGTGATGCACATTGAAATACATTGGGGGGAATTTTTGTTGTTCTTTTTTTAGGCATTATGAATGTTAAAATTCATCGGTTGATTCATCGATAATCAATATTTTTTTTCTTCCAAAAATCGGCCTAAAAAATCCATATCGTCGAGCCCTAGAAAATAGGATTTTAGATTTGCCATATTGAAGTGGTGGGACCCAAAGTACTTTTTTTAATCACTGGGATATAGACGGACAGATAGATAGATAGATAGATAGATAGATAGATAGATAGATAGATAGATAGATAGATAGATAGATAGATAGATAGATAGATAGATAGATAGATAGATAGATAGATAGATAGATAGATAGATACTTTATTTATCCACAAGAAAAATACACTGTTCTCGTAGTCTCCAATAAAACAAAAAAGGTCAAGCACACAGAAGTACAAATAATATAAAAAAAGAAAATCCCCAATGTAGTAATGAAATAAAGTAAAAGGTCGTATTCACAGTGTGGTCTGAAAAGATCGATGTGCAAAATGTTTACAGTAAAGAGTTAGGAGTTGTATATACATGCAGTTAAAAAAAATTGCCTATAGTTCATGATATAAAAAGTATAAATAGACACATTTCATGTCATCTGCATCTAATGTCATGTCATAATTTCTCCATCTGTCCGTCTGCCACATCACCATCTGTCCGGCATGCTTTGCTCCATCTTGTGGTGGCCGCCACCCTGCCACCCAGAGCCCCACACGGCCTGTTCTGTCAAAAATGGCAGTGCAGAGCCAGGGTTCTGATGAGCAACCCCCACGCCCTGGCTCTGCATGTAGCCTGAAACGGAGCCCCCAGGTGGAGGCGGTGCTCAGTGGGGCTCGGCCAGCCTCAGCATGCGCCCGCCCTCCCCCTCAGAAAAACACACAGGTAGAGAAGGTGAAAAAAAAATGTGTATGACCCGACACATATGCAGAGTACGACATACTCTTTGTGGGCTTTTTCCATTCAGGAGCGAGCATACCGCAGTCCAGAGAAGAGGTCATCACTCCCCAGGCCGTCCAAGTCACTGACCCGCCACCTTCCTGCAGCTGAACAAGAGGACAACAGCACCCCTAGCAGGCCAACTTGTAAGCTACGCCGGTAGCTACCTTCATATTGAGCCAAGGCGCATCATTTTACATGAGAAAAATCTTATGGCACACTACAAAAAAGTATATATCCTGAAATGATTATGATTTTGTCTCACTCAAAATTTGTGAGCCTTTTTAGTTTAACACAAAGCTAATGTACTCAATGGAATTAAGGGAAGACACACAGTAGTCTTAAGTTACCGGTATTTACTTTCAGACCAATTTTGATCATTTTCCTCACATCATACTTGCTGATTTCTCAATGCAAAGTGGTTGGGAATCAGTGAGTGGCACACATTCATCCAATTTTACTTGGTGTTTAATGTCTCCAAGCAGTCAAAGTCACAGCAATTACATTATTGTGTTGAGAGACTTCATAAAGTGCTCTGCAGAACATGATCCAATTTTATTCATTCCATAAATAATCCATCCATCCATTTTCAAATCTACTTATCCTCATGAGGGTCAGGGGCGTGCTGGAGCCTATCAACACTGTCTTCAGGCAGTCGGCGAGGTACACCCTCAACCGGTTGCCAGCTAGTCGCAGGGCACACATAGACGAAC
>CAAKHF010012217.1:3614-13631 GCA_901007745.1 Hippocampus kuda
CCATAAACCGCTGACTGCCCCCCGCCCCCCTCACACACACACACACACACACACACACACACACACACACAGAAAAAAAAGACAGTTGGCGACTGAAATCCAACTCATCACCGATGCACTGCAATGGGACACTGTGAACCTGTATTGGGTGTTAAGGCTCCGCACATTGTATTACACTACTGAACCGCAAAAACGGACAAATACAACAAATAATATAATATGATCTGCATGAAAACTGTGGTATTTTCGTATTATAATAATAAAAACAACTGCAACACTCTCGGGTCGCAATGGTAATGTTTAAACGTGCCTTCAAATTAGAATACACCGTAAATAAAAAGTGCGTGAAAAATACGACTCACCATCGCCGCATATTATGCAGAGTGGGCTTGGTGCGTGGGAATCTCCCGTTGAGATAAATCCATATCTTAAATAGGACTCTTGACACCGTCTATTAAATGTAGCCTTTTTTTTTTTGAAAGTCGAAGGCTCCTCTTCCGTCTCCTGGCTGGGCCTTTTCCCCTTGCCAAAGGAAATTTCCAAAGGCGTTCGTTTTTTTTTACTCATTTTGCTAGCTCTTGCGTTTCATTTTAGAGGTATCATTCATTTTAGAGAGCTCAAGTGACCGAAAGCGCCGCCTTCACCTGTGTCAAGAGTGACATACTGTAGGCGGATATAAGAGAGAATCTGGTAAATTTTCAAAATAAAACATTTTTCAGATTTTGAAAAGTTATTTAGTCTTTCTGTGCGGCCCGACACCAAATGACCCGCGGACCGGGAGTGGAGGGGACCACTGATATAGATGATGTATAGGGTATACAACCGTATTTGAATGGCTTGGCGGAAGCCGTCTGGGTCTCGCTTAAAACCCTCTGTTGGACGCACTTTCACCGAAGTGTGACATCATTAAAAGGTAGAGTTGATGCACATTTAAAGGCTGTGAAAGCACACCGCCCCCATACAGACACATGCAATGATGAATGTCTGGTCGCAGCCGTCATCACCGAGCCGCCCCTGATCCACAGAGGCCGCGTTCCACTCACCTGTCGAGTTGCAAAAGTGAGCTGACAAAGAATCTCGCAAACCTTTTCGCCAATAATGGCCACGTATCCGGCCATTAATCAAAAAGGAACTGTGGAGGGTTTGTTTACCCACCAGGGTTGCACTGAGGTCTGAAGCAGCATATCTGTCGGCGCCAGATGTTCGCTCGCCGCCGCGGCTAATCTCGCCTTGCCGACTTTACTCCGTTCGCCTCCCGCATTGTCCTGGACACAAAAGACCTGCGGATAAAAGTTTACCTCCGTGCTGCAGCTCATCCCGCCTGGCTGTCCACTATCTGTTCTCCGAGCACATCCCGGGAACTGAAAAAAAACCCGCCATCTCCATTTATTGTCTCTTGTCTTTTTGCTAGCAGACATACTAAGCTGTACATTTTAGTATCATACACATATACCAGAAGATGCTGCTACGTTAGCATGTGACTCATTATCACACAAATGTAGAAGCTAATCCATGCAAAACAATCAGCTCGGTTACAAAATGTCGCAAGCAGTTGCAAAGTCATCCACTTATGATGCTAACGTAAAATGGCCTCCAGATGTGTATGGACAAATCACTTCTACGACTCTCTTTTAAAAGTACTCCATTTTTGGTAACTAGACAACGTCTAAGTAAAACACAAAGTCAAAAACCACTTTTAAAAACTGTCACGTAACAGAATTAAACCAAAAAAACGACTCAAAATCGAAATAGCTCCACTATGCTAATCACCTCTATGACTCTAAAAACACATTGTTTGCTGAAACTAAAACATTTAAATGAAACAGTCAAGAACTACAGTCAAGATCCAAATCAAGAACCGTATCAAAAACCATGAACTACCTGATCGAGCAAATCATGATCAAAGTGAAGAAATAGTCAAGAACCCAAGTCAAGATTTGTGAACCAAAAAGCAAGCCAAGAAACAGTCAAGAAAACCTGATATCAAGTCACGAACCAGTTGAAAAAAAAAAAAACAAAAACCAAGAAAACAATAATGTCAAGAACTAAATTTTTTTTTTTTACTTGTTTGAAACCTGTTCTTGACTACACTAGTTTTTGTTATCCTTGAGAGTGTGTTTAAGGCTTTAAAAGAAATGTTTTACTTTTAGTTTAGTTTTGACTTGATTTTCATACTCGGTTCTTGAACTGTTCTTTTCCCATGAAACCACAAAGCTTTGATGCTACTACTCAGGCACGCAAGTTCTTCTAGCTTCAAGTTCTTCCAGCTTCAAGTATGTGCTTTGGTGCTTAAAATAAGATCAAAAGCACCGATGCTAACGTCGACTCCAGATCTGAACCAAAACTGGCATTGGCACGTTGTAAAAGGAGGAAATAATGAAGTAGCTCTATTCATACAGTCAGTCTTCAGCACTGCCAGTGTGTGCAAAATTAGCAGGATGACGAGTCAGCAATGTGCAGATATAAAACTGTACACTCCATAAAAAAATGCAGCGTCAAGTGGAAGCCGGTCTTCAAGTCAAAATACAAACTTAAAGCGCTCATTTGAACAGGTGAACAAATCAATGTCACGCTCAAGCCGGCGCCGTCGTCGCGCTTCCCTTTCCATTCCCCAAACACGTTCGGCATCACCGTCCGCCCACCTCAGCCGCGGTGACGGGACGTCGGATGAGGAGTCGACTCGAACGCAGCCAGCCCGGCAAGTAAGCGAGTTGAGCTGAGCTGTCGGGGATGGAGCAGCTTGAGGTGAGTCAACGGCGAACAGAGAGCAGCGCGACGGCGGGGAAAATGCCAGCGGGAGTCAGGAGGCCTCGCAGACAGGAAGTGGGAGTACAGACACCCTTTTTTGTGTGTTTCTTTGTACATATTGTATATCGGCGCTATTTTAAACAGACTAAACATAGTCGGCTGCATGCTGGTGACAGCAAGTGAAAAAAAAAAAACAACCTTTGACGCAAGCATTTCATTTATGATATGGTGGCAAAATCAATATGTGAGGCAGAGGTGAGGTTTTTACACAGTAGCCCCGGACCATGTTGGCCTTTTTACAGTCAATATCTTTCGACAACAACTTGCTTTTTATAGTGGTTGTTGACTTGAGTTGCTGTTTGAGAGCCTTGATTTTAGTTCTTTAAGATGGTTGTTGCCTAGTTTTTGACTATCCGTGACTTGGTTTATGGCTTGTTCTTGACCTTTTTTTTCATGTGGTCTGGGATTTTTTCTTTTTAACTTGATATTCTGACTTGACACAGTGGTTTTTGACTTGTTTTTTTTTTGACTAGTTGGTTTAAGGCTATGATAAGCAGTTCCGAAAATGGGCATTATGGACGGTAAAGCTTTGACTTTTGTCGTTTGCGTTGATGGAATTAAATTGAATACGAGCAGGCTTGCTTCCATTCACTGACGGGCGCCCGTTTTGTGCAATAACAACGTCGCACTTGGTGATATCACTATTTGATAGAAGCGAATTCATCAATAATATGAAGTGAGGTGACCAGATGGTGACGTTTCTTTGTCTCAGAGGTGCAGTCATTTGGTCCGACCGGCAAAACAGTCATGAACTAAACTAAAAGCTATTTACAGAAAAACCACTGTCATACCATGTTCAGGCAAAGCATAAGGACAGTGAAATATCCATCCATCCATTTTCCAATCCGCTTTATCCTCACAAGGGGTTGCTGGAGCCTGTCCCAGCCATCTTTGGGCAGGAGCCGGGGGACACCCTGAACCGGATGCTAGCCAATCGTAGGACACACAGAGACAAACAACCATTTGCGCTCACATTCACACCTAGGGAAAATTTCGAGCATTCAATCAGCCTGCCATGCATGTTTTTAGAATGTGGGAGGAAACCGGAATACCCGGAGAAAACCCACACAGGCCCGGGGAGAACATGCAAACTCCACACAGGGAGGCCGGAGCTGGTATTGAACCCGATACCTCTGCACTGTGAGGTTGACACTGGACCACCGGGCCACCCACAGTGAAGTATGATTTTTTTATTAATGTATATATTTATTGATTTATTTATAACCCTTGGACCTACTAAAAGCTACATCATATCCCAACGGCACCTTATTACCAACCTCACACCCTACGACCAGTGACATTGGATACCTGACAGCCAATGATGCCTCATAGCCAAGTATTTACCTGACTGTATAACAAAGTTCGGGAACAAACTGAATGGCGATCGGATCCCACAAACATAGACACAAACAATATCCGGACAAAAAATATTTACTTAATAACAAAAGCGCACTGACGAAATACAAACAGAAATCGCTGGTCAAAAAGAACCAGGAAGACAATACATCAACAAAAAAGGATGGCTAAGGGAAGGAAATAGAAAATCCGAGATATGAATGAAATTACTAGAGCCCAATTTCAAAACTAAAACATGACCAAGATCACAGACAAAATAAGATAAATACTTACAA
The DNA here is from genome assembly GCA_901007745.1 of Hippocampus kuda. Lineage (NCBI taxonomy): Eukaryota > Metazoa > Chordata > Actinopteri > Syngnathiformes > Syngnathidae > Hippocampus > Hippocampus kuda. The sequence goes on from CAAKHF010012217.1 coordinate 8,054, forward strand.
AGCAAGAGGCTAGAGAGGAAAAAGGACAAGGACGGATCGAGAGGTCTAGAAAATAACTCTTGGGCAAGAGCAGCAACAAGGTCAATAATCTGACACGTGGGATCTTGGCAGTCCTTAAATACTTGGCTCTCTTAATGCCCAAATTGGCAGCTGGTGTGCACCTTGTAGGGAAGGCCCTCCTCTGCCCCCTGCTGGAGACACAAGAACAGGATCATGCCCCTTTACGCCAAGACGCAACGGTAAACCCTCGAACCTACTAAAACACATACCATATACAAATGGCATCTTAGAACCGATACTACATCATGGAATCAACATTTTACACACTCGAACCTACTTTGGAAACAAGGACACCTTCCACCAAGGTCCAGACATCAGTATTACGTCTTCTTGCGACCGCTTCCAACGCTGCTCAAGTGTTACATGACTTTGACGGGGCGGATGCGATTAAGAAGCCGTGTTTCATCACGGCAACCTATCGCTGGCTGGCTGATAAGCCTCTCAAATGAAGTGAATGAGGTTCTCATTCATCACTCGCAGATCGCCATTGATCGCTCGGCGAGGAGGCCAGCAGATTTACGCCGCGCGCCGGCGACGAGCGGCGCCCCGCCCGACCCGACCGCTCGCTAAAAGCCTCGCCGCTCCCCGACCAGACGACAGATGCCGAGGTGAAGACGAGATATGCAGATGAGGCAGTCGCTTCATTCTTCTTTTTGGCCCTTTCACACTGAGCTGGTGTCAGCGCTTTGTTGTCTTGACTCTGGTAAAGATACTGGAAGTCATGACGACACCAATATCAATAAAATGTGTGAAAATCATGGCCTGGGGGCATCATTACACTCCGTGTGGCCGACCAAGGCAAATAAAGTCTGTCGACTTAATGCCCTTTGCTAATTGGATGTTGTTCTTTTTACTTTGGCAGGAAGTTTGTTCCATTTTTTTCCCTTTTTGGCAGCTTTTAACATACCCCCTTCTAAATATATTAATTGAAAAATAGAATGTACATTTTGTTATTATATTAAAAAAAAAATTATTATGCAAGCAAGAACTACATCCACAATTGCGCCCCCCCCCCAAAAAAAACAAACAAACAAAAAACAACAAAAAAAGTCAAGGAGCAACGAATAGAACACAACAAAAAAATTTCAGGTCGTCAATGACGCTGGACGATATGGCGACACAAACAAGATTGTAAGAGTCACAAGTTAAAAGTTAAAAAAAAAAGTCAAGATTCATTGTGGATTATTTATCTCGTGTAATGTGAAGCTAGGGTTAGGATTTCAATAAGTTTGACTTCTTCCGACTTTGTTTTGGTAGTAGATGTTTTCATATGGAACAATTACATTGTTGAGTTTTGTTTATGAGGTTTTGATTCATGACTGCAAGTTAAAAAAAATTAACTTGTTTTAACCATATATTTGTTGTATGACTTATTTTTGCTCCATTTATAGTATTTTGTCAGCATAGGTGATTGTTTTAAAGTGCTCTATAAATACAGTTGAGTTGATAAAACCCTTCTGCGTTGACTTTTTTTAACAACACATCGGAAAAAAGGCTCCATAATGGAATGGTGGTTTAAAGTGTAATATCAAAGTCATTTCTGAATCCTTTTTTTTCTTGCGACCACTCAAAATGTTCAGTGGCGTCAGACCTATCCATACATATATAGTTTCTATTTACTTATTTAGGTTGGTGCCCTCTATGGACATTAAAGCAATAAAAAGCAGTATTGTGCTATGGGTATAAGTAACTATCATCTGCAAATAAGTAACAAACAAAAACATTGAATTTGGAATATTCAATATTAGATTTTGGAAGCTTTATGCACAACACCATATGTATAATATGAAACATACTGTGAGGTCCTGGTATGATTTTTTTTTTTTTTTTGTCGATGCGGGGTCACCATCCCCAAACTCTTCACTGCCTGACCTCTCGACTGACGTGGAAGTCAGCCCCTGAGAATGTAGAGTTGCTCAGCTAAAACGTTCACCGATCTGACGTGCGGCGACATCATCAGTTGACCCCATCGGCGGATCGTCAAAGCATGTACTCCTTTTGACGCTATTCTGTAATCGGTAACAATGGATGGGGCGCCAGTAGCTGTGTCAACATTCCCTCTATCCTAAGAACCTGGGGATTAAAATTCATCCTAACGAGCGATGAAAAGCTACCGTCTTTTCTGCACTAAAAGGCGCACCTACCGTATTTTCCGGACTATAAGTCGCAGTTTTTTTATAGTTTGGCTGGGGGTGCGACTTATACTCAGGAGCGATTTATGGGTGAAATTATTAACACATTATTATATCATTTCACGTGTTATTTTCACATTAAACCGCAAGAGGGCGCTCACGACCTGTGTTGATAAAACCACAATGAGTCTGACGTAAGCGACGTAGCAGAGGAAGCGCTGCATCTTCTACCTCCGGAGTTGGTGATGATGATTCCATTGGATTTAGTGATTTGGAGTGACACTGATGGTTTGGTGAACTTGTTAGCATGTTCTTTATGCTATAGTTATCTGAATAACTATTAATATGTTACTTGAACATACCAGGCATGTTCTCAGTTCGGCGTTTATGCATCATGTAACGTTAGCATATCGTGCACTTATTCAGCGTGTTGTTTTCTATTTTATTTTTATTTTAAATTGCCTTTCAAAATGGCATGTATGTTCTTGGTGTTGGATTTTATCAAATAAATTTCCCCTCAAAATGCGATTTATACTCCAATGCGACTTTTATGTTTTTTTTCTTCTTTATTATGCATTTTATGGTTGGTGCGATTTATAATCCGGAGTGACATATAATCCGAAAAATACGGTAAAAGCCTTCCGTTTACTCACAGTGCGCCTTAAAATCCGATGCACCTTGTGTATGGTCATTACGGTAATATTTCGACCCCAAAATGGCTCCTTGCTCTAGACATACTGGCAAGGCAGAGTTCAAACTTGAGGCGTTCGGGTTACACAGTTGAACACGGAAATAGAGCAGCGGTGCTTCAAACAACAAAGCGTGTGACGGAAAAGTGGTTGTTAGGACTGCACGACTGTCCGTGTTTTATATTATGTGTTGTGTTTATTATTTTACTTTATGATAACTGTTTTGTTAAGCGCTTTGTTACAGCTGCCGCTGTTGTGAAAGCACTATATAAATCAGCATTTATTGTATGTATTGTATTGTATTGTATTGTATTAACGAGTCAATGTTATAACTTGCTGTTGGTTGAGTGAACTGTGTCTCTGCTTTATTAAATGTTTTACTGACATCTGATCGTTCTGTTGTTGTTTCCTTGAGTGTAGCTCCATCTAGTGGATGCATTGTAGATTGCGTCTTAATAATGCGGTGTGCCCAATGTATGACAAAAAAAATTACAAAATAGGCCATTCATTGAAGGTGCGCCTCATAACCCAGTGCACCTTTTAGTGTGGAAAATATGGTACGTTAAATGAATAACCATGTTTACGTATTACACACTTTCGCTTTTTTTTTATTAAAAGTGAAATGAAACATTCAAACTTGGGATATCTGTTTTTATTTTTCTTTAATGCACTGTTTTCTTCCGGCTCGCACTCTGTTGCTCCGTAGTAACAGTCCGTGTGGGGAAATAATCAGCGCAACATCCGACAATGGAGTGAGTCATCTGTAATATATGTACGGTAATAAAGCGAGGGATGACTCTACATGCAGAATGGAATTCCTCCGGGTTGGCTCGGGTTGCAAACTTCTTGTACGTGTGCGTGCGTGCTTTCCCGTGATCTTCCCAGCAGGTCTTGCGCCGGCTAATCAGGTAGAGGAGCTTCCCGCTAGGAAAATAAGCGCCGACTCTGTCGCGGCAAAACAATTGATTCCAAAATCATTCCGCCATTACCGCGATGGCCACATTCCTAATCTACCTCCTGGTGGCTCGCTTGTTTGGTTTATTTTTTTTTTTTTCGCTTCTCTGTGGTGGTGTCACGGCAAACAAATACGAGGAGGGAATGTGGGAACGTGCCAAGTAGATTTACTTTTATCTGCCGGCTCCCTGGCCACTCATAAGATTACAGTGCCAGGCCTCCATATTGCTTCTTTTTTTTTTTTCTCGTCATAAATCCGAAAGGTTTTCGCCCAAACTTTAATCCTGAGCCCTCCTGAGCCGCGCGAGTAATAAAGAGCAAACAACGGAGAAATAAAGGATAATGGTTTTTCATTTGTGGAGCTCATCAGGTTTTTTTATTTTAATTTTATTTTCCACTCAGCTTGCGAGCAGCATGTCAGACCGCCTGAGAGTTGAAAACATTGCGGCTCACATCATCTCATAAGATTGGTCATCATCTGATACTATCCCAATTCATTTCTCTGGCACATTTAACTCATTGACCACCAGCCGTTTTCAAAGATGAGTTCTCCATATTGCCAGTCGTTTCAGAGCATTTGGATTGTTCTTTCAGGAATAACAAATCAAAATATTGCAGAATATAAGCACCAGACTTATAAAATGAAAACGTAGGCTCTCTTCCTATGCCAGAAAAAAAATATATAATTTATTTCGAGTTAACATGCTTTGGTTTCAAGAAACGTTCCCCAATAAAGCCCTCACAAGTGATTTTATTTGTGGATAAAGAAATAAAAACAGGTAAGAAACAAAACGTCGGTGTAGGTCCCATCGGGAACTCTGCAAAGCATCTCAATGACAGGACGGAGCGCCAGCGGGGCGACGCCAAGCAAGCCGTCGCTAACTCAAACGAGCCAACGCGCTGATGCAAAGTGAAGTGCGGAGGCCGACACCTGTCGCCGTCGCTTAAACGTACCCCCTCGACCTTATCAGCCGAGGCGATAAGGCGCGCATTTCCCCACATTCGGCCTCCCACTTCGTCCTTGTCAGCGCCATCCTGACCGAGACGCCGTCAAGGCGATGCCGTCAAGGCGACAGCGAGCGATCCGCCCATGAATAAAACATCATGGCTGGAAATGAGCCGTCGAGCCATCTTATTTTCCAGGATCAAGCCCAGATTTGTGTGATCCAAACAAACATTTCGCCTCACTTTGCAATCGATGTCTTATTTTGTGGGGGGGGGGGGGGGGGGCGGCGTGAATATAACACAAGAGAGCATTTTGGATAAATGGGCTTCATAACAACAGGAAAAAAAATAAGTGGAGAGCGTATTTGGTCAGCCTTGTGGACGCAACTAATTAGCCTCATCGAGCTGAAGTCAGCGGGAACGCAGGTGGCGAGTGGGCACATAAGATGATGTTTTTATAATGCGCGACGTTCCCGTGAGGAGCGGCGGTGGGACGAGCGGTGGTGCTTAACGTTACTCCAAATAATGAGGCTTCTTTAAAAGGGCTGCATTCCTCGTACCCGTTGGTGCGATTCAAGATGTATTGTACAGTCATAGCCTCTGATCATCATTGGGTGTCTTCATTTAATGACCTACTTTCCATTGCACATTTGGGAAAATGATTCGCACTCAATATGTTTGATCTCCTACCAGCATCTGTTTGCTCTGCAGGTGTGCATTTGTGTGTGTGTGTGTGTGTGTGTGTGTGTGTGTGTGTGTGTGTGTGTGTGTGTGTGTGTGTGTGTGTGTGTGTGTGTG